>JAKCPI010013554.1:0-18207 GCA_023213315.1 Euborellia annulipes
GTACCCGTGTTTTCATTGAGGACGACTACACAGAGAAGATCATTCGTATTAGGCAAAGACTTTTTTAATGCAAAAAATTGAGAGATCAGGGCCAGAGAGTAAAAGTCATTAGAAACAAGATCATAATAAATAATGTTCTGCATGAACTGGTAATGGAAAAACGGAAGTGAGTCACTTGTGGAGACAAAAAACTTATAAAGAATGGCGAGAAAGGATGCCGAGAGGGGACAGGACGTCATCGTTGAGGATAGCTTGCTGGAACATAGATGGAGTAAGAACATTATATAAGCTTGAGACCGAGGGAAGAAGCAGTCTCGTTAACGCCCACGTCATCTGCCTGAGGAGACTCATGACCTCAAGACCGGAGTTGCCATCCTATTTGAAAGAATATCAATTGTTCTACAGTGAGGCAGTTAAGGAGAAGAGAAGAGGGAGGGCGAGCGGGGATTGCTTACGCTGGTCAGGAAGAGCCTAGAAAGATGAACTGGTCGAAAAGACCAATCATTGGATAGCCGAAAAGATTAATCTCGATGGCAAGAATTATTACATTATTAATGTCTATTGGCCGCCGAAACATGAATTAGAAAATTGTATTGAGCTACTAACCGACTTCGTGCAGCACCCTTCCAACCGACGACTCATTCTCTTGTAGTGTGCGGAGATTTTAACTGCAGGATTGGGGGAGTTAAACAACCTCCCAGAAGAGGTAGTGGAAGGTACATGCTTTCGAGAGACAAGAAGAAGTCTGGATACGTTCTCAGACAGAAGAGGAAAACTTCTAACAGAATCAATGGAGACTCTGGGTTTGATGGTCTGCAACGGACGGAGTCCCTCTGACCTTCCTGGAAGGTATACCTTCGTCTCCGGCATCGGTTCTAGTGTTATAGATCTAATGTGGGTAAACCAACCAATACTGAGCAAAATTAAAGATTTTGGCGTCCATGGCGTCACTCACTTGGTGAACCATCAATTGTGTCTGCTGGAACTGGAAGGTTTTACGAAGCGAGAATTAAATAGCGTGGAGACCCGGTTTCAGAAAAGAAGTAGACAAAGAATTATTTGGAAGGAAGAGGAAAAAACAACTTTTCAACATAGTTTAAGTCAAAATGGAAGAATATATTTGAACAGCGACAATATCGATAGACTCTACGAAAACTTAATAGAAGCACTACACGAGGCTGCAAGGGAGAGTGGGATGTGGTCGGAGGGAGGGGTAATTCATCACTGTGGAATAAAAAACCAGCAACCATGGTATGATATGGAGTGTAGAGCCCTTAAGAGAAAGTGTGGACAGGCTTATAGGAAGTATAAGACTAAAAAAAGAATCCTTTAATGAATATATCGAGTTAAGGAAGTCCTATAGAAGATTAATCAATTCCAAGAAGCGAGTACATGAGGAGGTGATGAAGACAAAACTGTCTAATGTAAGAAGTTCAGCTGAATTTTGGAGCACTGTCAGAAGGTACAAAAGAAGAAATTATAACCAGAACGAGATAGGAATTGAAACTTGGACAGCGTTTTTCAACAATTTTTATCCACCTAGAACACACATTCATGACCGATTTACTGGGGTTATCCACCCCTTCTTGGACTCGTCTATTACTTTACTTGAACTGCAAACCTCTATATATGAAACAAAGAAGATGAAGGCCCCAGGGATGGATATGATCACAAATGAAATTCTCAAGAATATATCTGCAAGATGGGAACATTATATTTTAAACCTTTTTAATGTTATTCTGGACAGCGAGAGGGTGCCCTCCTCATGGTCGGAAGCTGAATTGTGTATGTTGCATAAAAAGGGAGATAAGAAAGATCCGTCCAACTATAGGGGTATAGCTCTGCTGAACTCCCTTGCAAAAATTTTTACCACTGTTATCTCAAAAAGAATAATGGTATGGTCCGAGGCAAATGACATAATCCCGGAGGAGCAGGCGGGGTTCCGGAGGGGCAGGGGCTGTTTGGACCAGATATTCAGTCTTTCTTCGGCCATAAATATCAATACAAGACTAGCAAAAAGATCGGTTCTAGGTATATTCATTGACTTCAAAAGAGCTTTTGACTCTGTCAATCACTGCAAACTTTGGAGGAAGTTAAACGCGCTGGGAGTCAGCCCAAAAATTATAAGAATACTGGGAAATCTGTACGGCGCTGCAAGAATGAAGGTACGAGTGAATGCAGAGCATACAGACGTGATCGATATCACAACAGGTGTTTTGCAGGGAGAATCTCTGAGTCCGCTTCTGTTTTCTCTGTACATAAGCGACATAATAGCATTCTTCAAGGCGAGAGGCTCAAGGGGATTGAGTCTCAATCATGAAAGAGAACTATTGATGCTGATGTTTGCGGATGACATTGTAATGTTATGCGAATCATTTATCGATGCTCAAAGAAAGTTAACCATCTTAAAGGAATATTGTGACGAAAATTTGTTAGAACTGAACCCCAAAAAAACTAAAATCATACAATTTTCAAGATTTGGAAGGAAAAAGAAACTTGGAGAGTTTATTTGGCAAGGCGAACAGATCGAATGTGTTTCTTCTTATGAATATCTGGGGGTCATATTCTCGTCTTCTGGAAGATTCCGTCTGGCAGCAGATGCGGCCAATAGGAAGGCGAGGGCAGCCCTAAGTCAGACATATGAAGTACTAGTAAAAAGTAGAAACCCGACCTGGGAGGGTGCACAAAAGATATTCGAAGCCACTATAGTGTCTACACTTCTATATGGATCCGAGATCTGGGGTCTCCGATATCTCGAAAACATCGAAAGAACTAATGTTGACTTTCTGAAGAGGTACTTCAGGTGGCCGAGGAACACACCAGACTATTTAGTGAGAAGAGAGTCAAATAGAAACCACTTAGGCGGCCTTGTTATAGGAAGAATGTTTAGATGGCTGATCAAATTAATGGAGATGCCCGATGATAGATTACCAAAGATCTGCTACAACCGTCTTAGACATCTGGACGAGGGATCAGGCAATAGAAGCGAATGGAATTGGGCCTCCCAAACTAGAGAGATTCTGATAGCGGTTGGCGCCGAGGAGTTGTGGACTCGGAATAGCCCTCAGTTGGTGAGGCAAAGAAGGAATGACCTTATAGAAAAATGGGAGAATATGCAATCTGCAAAGGATCATCAAAGAATTGTAGAGTCCAGGTACAATGTTATATATAAGGATATGATCATGGGAGAAGACAGCAGCGTGCTTACATTGGACCTGGACATGACAAGAGTTCTCACCCAATTGAGAGTGGCGGGAGAAAGAGTGGTAATCTACACCAGAGGAATTAAATATGTCATTAGCCAAAGCGAAATATGCACAATATGTAACATGATGGAAGAGGAAAACCTACACCATGTCTTATTGGAATGTCCTATATATCGCCCCATGAGGGAGGAAATTAAGAAGGTCATAGATGATAATGGGAACAACGAACTACTAAGATTATTAAGTCCAGCAAACAAAAAAGAGGCCAAAGCAATTTATGACTTCGTAAGGGCAATCCTGAAATTTAGAGCCTTCGTCCTGAATGAATAGGGTCGAATTATATATTGCAGAGTTATATTTATACATTTGTTATTATTTTTAGAGTTTATTTGAATCATATATTACAGAGTTATATTTATACAATTGTTATTATTTCTAGAGTTTATTTGAATTATATATTACAGAGTTATATTTATACATTTGTTATTATTTTGAGAGTTTATTTGAATCATATATTACAGAGTTATATTTATACAATTGTTATTATTTCTAGAGTTTATTTTAATTATATATTACAGAGTTATATTTATACATTTGTTATTATTTTTAGAGTTTATTTGAATCATATATTACAGAGTTATATTTATACAATTGTTATTATTTCTAGAGTTTATTTGAAATTATATATTACAGAGTTATATTTATACAATTGTTATTATTTCTAGAGTTTATTTGAATTGTCTATTGCAGAGTTATATACATTTGTTATTGTTTCTGGAGTTTATTTGTACATTTATTATTACTTCATTAAGTATTTGTTATTACTTCTAAAGTTTGAAAGGGAATTATTTATTGCGGAGTTGTGTTTGTACATTTGTTATTGTTTTAAATTTGTATGAATTAATTGTGGAGCTGTACTTATACATTTGTTATCGTTTCTGAAGTCTGTTCTAATTGTATATTAACTGTAACTCATTTATATGGCAACTTGATTGCTCAATAAATTAAATTATTATTATTATTATTATTATTATAAATTATTCAAAAAAATTAATTGTATTTTTTCTTAAAAACTACACAAAATGAGAAATTAAAAAAAAAAAAAGTGAGAAATTGGACGATTTTTGTAGGAGTTATGAGTAAAAATCGAAAAAAGAGGTTTTTTTTTTTTTTTCAAAATCTAAACCGATGATCAAAAAAATCTCAAAATTTACCAGGAGGGTTTTTTTTTAAGATATAGTAAAAAATATCAAAAAATGAAGGAAATCAAAAATTAAAATTTTTCAAACCCTTCGATTTGGCGTGGAATGCCTCATATTTATATGATTTCATATAAATAAATTTCATAAAAATTTTTTTCTTAGACGTCCGCGGCCCAGTTTCAATCAGCTCGCGGCCCACGGGTTGGGAACCGCTGTTTTAGAGAGTTCAGGAGGGGAATATTTAATAAAAATGCCTTCTGCTATATAAGTTATATGTCGATACAAAAATCTGGTATGACAAGCATAGAACACAACTTTGAATTTCCGTAGGTAAGAGAAAATTGCGTGCTGTGCGATCATCACACCAGATCTTTAACAAATTTAATTGGATGTTACTAAAATGATTCCCTTATTAATTTAATATAAAAAAAAAAACCCAAGTGTGACTAAACACACCTCACACCCATTTTACGCTCTTCCAATTTAAAGAATTTTTCTAAAGAAAGAAGAGTGTTAATGAATAAATAGAATTTTATTTGAACAGGTTTACAGGATTGCAAACGAGTTTTCTTTTTTCTTTTTTTCCTATTAATAATATCATTTGCCAATAAATAAACAAAGAAGAAGAAAATGCCCTTAGTGGAGGAGGAAGAACTCGTTTGAGTTCCCATGCTAATCGAACCTTGACCGAAGGCAACGACGCCATCATCGTGGCCGCCACCGGAAGTCCTCTCACTCCCGCTTCTCTTATGACTTAATACGAAAAATGATCTTTCTCAATGAATACTATTAAAAGTGTTTTCTTTAGTTCTGGTATACAATTTAATTGATTTTAATCTAAAATAATTTTCTAAAGCCCGTCGTACACGAGGACATTTTTTAAGCAATTTCTGGCGACATTTCTTGCTCCATAAAAATGGCTTGAAAAAATGGCCTGAATT
The DNA here is from genome assembly GCA_023213315.1 of Euborellia annulipes. Classification (NCBI taxonomy): domain Eukaryota; kingdom Metazoa; phylum Arthropoda; class Insecta; order Dermaptera; family Anisolabididae; genus Euborellia; species Euborellia annulipes. Next base: position 5,350 of record JAKCPI010013554.1, read on the forward strand.
TCTAGCTTGAAAAAAAACCTGTCATACACGAGGATATTTGTATTTTTGGAGCCAATTCTGCGCAGAAACGTGCGCAGTTTGAAAATTTAAACTGACAGCTGAATCAAAAACTTTTTTAGGTTAAAACTATAAGAGGCCCTTAATAGGCCTATATATAGAAATATATATTTATTAATAAAAATAATATATAGACATACCTCTTTTTGAAAAAAATAAGCTAAGAATTGTTTTTTAATATCTATACAAAGGATTTTTGGTTTCTTTAGATAAATAATAAATATTATATGCACAATAAAAATTTTATTTATTTAAAATTTTGTTAATCATAAAACTAAAATATAAAGAAATGAATGCATTCATATATTAATATTATACAAAATATAACTTGATTGTGATTTCCAAGCCTGATGATTATGGTTTATAACCATCTGAACTGAATGTTCAGTCGAAAATAAACCTGCAACCAGAAAATTACCGTGTTTTATTTTATTAACTATCAACATCTCAGTTCATCATAAAAAACATTTCCACAACTTAAATTTAAATCATAATTGTTTGTTCAAATTCATCTAAAATAAATATTTTAGTTATTATCAAAGATTATATTCCAAATGAAAATTTAAATAAATAATAGTTATTTAAAACAAAGTATTCATTTACCTTATATAATAATATAAATATATAATCTAGATATTGCTCTTCTTTTATTATAAACTATAATTTCCAAAAAAGAACTGCAAAAAAATATATTTTTATTAATTATTATATTCCAAGTGAAAATTTAAATAAATAATAATGTTATTTATTAATAATTTAATTAAATAATTAATTCTTACCTTAATTTTATTTTCCAAATGAGGTGTGTCTATATATTTTATATTTTTGTGATAATTTGACAATATAATTATTTTAAAGATCTGTCAACTGCTGTCAAAAAGTGAAAAATTCTAGGTTATGATAACAACAAATTTCCAAAAAGCGGTGTTGCCAGATATGGTCGATTTACTGCGCACCCTCTTTGCGTCGAATTGGCCCAAGAAAATAGAACACGGGCTATTTTTCTGGCGCGATCAGACAACTTTTCGTCATACACGGAGACATTTTTCTTGACCGAGAAATGTCTTCAAACGGCCATTTTCGACGCGTTTGCGTTTGTGCGCATTCTGATTGCGCCGATTTGGCCCGAAAAAATAGAACAAACATTTTTTTTCAAGCCAATTCCAATTCCAATTCCATTTTTGCTGTCATACAGGAAGACATTTTTTTGGAGCCAGAAATGTCGCCAGAAATTGCTTAAAAAATGTCCTCTGTACGACCAGGGTAACAGATATTTAATATATTCCATTAATTATCTAATAATATTTGTGACATTTAATTTTTATTTTTTTAATTTTTTTATTATATCGACTCAAATTTTTTCCGTGACGTCACCTGTGACTCACATCAGTTTTCTTCGCATAGGCTCCGAATCTACTGGACCGATTTTCATGGAGTTTTTTTTTTTTTAATGGGTAGAAAATTTTCCGGGGCTGGTTTTAGGCTATCAAATTAGGCGTAGGGAACCCCCTTATCATCGATTTTAATAAAATTAAAAATGAAGCGTCTCTAGGGTGTAAATAATTGAAAAATGATATTTCTGACCTCAGAAAGTTCTATCGCTCCCCCCCTCATCACCCCTCCTAAAATTTATTTTCCACTTGGATTTTTTTATTTCATATATCGATATTATGGTGCAAAATTAATTAAAATATTACTGCATTTATCTGGTTATAAGTTAAGAAGACTAAAAACGCGATTTTAATACTCTTTTACTTAGGCTAATATAATATATGGACAGTGGATGGCAGTCAGGAAATAGAATCAATTTCTATCAGATTCTCTTATTCGATTGTCGACGTTTCGTACGCCATTCGCGTCCTTCCTCAGGACAAGCGGTTGTCAACAATGCCGATGAAAGTATTTTTAATTAAAATTGAATCCACATGGATGGAATAATACAATTTCAAGAGTGCAATAACTGAATGTATGTTTAAGCCTCTCGCATTCAATGACTTAAAACATTTCGTTCTTTTAAGTATATAAAGGCTTATTGTTTTTTAAATATATATAAAAAACCATTATTCCACTCTTGAAATTGTATTATTCCATCCACGATTTCAATTTTTGTTAAAAATTCGTTCCTCCGCATTTATTTGTCTTGAAGAAAGACGCGACCGAAACGTCGAAAATCAATTAAAAGATAGAAATTGATTTTATTTGTTGGCTGTCATCCACTATATATATCTAACAAGGGGAGGTCGCCACCTGTGGGTCACCGATTTTTTCAAACTCATAGGATTTGAAGATTAGTATCTGGACATCAATTTCCTAAAGCAGTACGATGCGCTTCTCAAGAACACTCAAGAAAATCCACTTTGAAGACTATCAAGATTTCCGAGCTCTATAAGTTTGAATAATTTTGTTTATATGTAAACAGTGTCTGGTAGCCGTGAGAGTAAGCGCAACAGTCTGGTAAACAAGGAGTCGCTAGTTCGATGCTTGTTGATGACATTTTTTTTTTCTTTCAATTCACCATCCGTATATACTATCACTCATATTAAAATTTATAAAATTGAAATTAAATTAACAAATATTTTTTCAATATAAATTAACATCTTTTATTTTTACCACTCGTTACACACTGAAAATACGAATATTATATTATAAATGTAAATTTAAAATATTTTCTTAATTTAATTTCAATTTTATAAATGTTAATATGAGAGATACTGTATATACGGATAGAGAGTTGAAATAAAAAAAATGTCATCAACAAGCATCGAACTAGCGACTCCTTGTTTACCAGACTGTTGCGCTTACTTTCTCGGCTACCAGACACTGTTTACATATAAACAAAATTATTCAAACTTATAGAGCTCGGAAATCTTGATAGTCTTCAAAGTCGATTTTCTTGAGTGTTCTTGAGTAGTGCATCGTACTGCTTTAGGAAATTGATGTCCAGATACTAATCTTCAAATCCTATGAGTTTGAAAAAAATCGGTGACCCACAGGTGGCGACCTCCCCTTGTAAGTAAATTTAATTAAAATTACAATAAAATTGAATTTTGTAGAGCCATCATTGAGAACCGAAACAATATTAGCAAATGAACTATTTGATCAGTAAACCAACACCGGTTTATCCACTATAAACCTCATATATTTCGGATAATTAAAATAAGATCTCGTATTAATATCAAAATAGCAACTCTATATTGGACTGCGTTATGAGGTCCGAAATTATGGCGGTAAACAGGTGGCTGTTTTCACACTGGGCGGATTCGAGGCAACTAGTTGACGAGTAAACGTCTGTAGAAAATGAATGGAATCCGCCTGGGTCCTTTCCCATGCAGTACAACTTTTCCGCCTGGCGGATTCTCGCCCGTTATCCTCCCCACTGGTTGAATCAACTCAATTCAACTTAACCGTCATACGGTCTTTGGGGTCTATATGACCCCAAGAGCACTTCAAGCCTTTGTATCTTTTAAACTATTATATTTGGAAATTTCTCCTTTTTTGACTTTTATTTTTTTGTCGTTCTAAATATGATTCTCACAATTTTTTAAATAGTTTATTTAGGGCACTATAGAAATTGTTACACATCCGTTCTTGGGGTCTATATGACCCCAGTAGTATTTAAGCCTCTTCTATTTATATCTATATATTACAGTCTTTTCGGCAACTGAGGCCATTTAAGACTTTAGACGATAACCGTTGTAATTAATATATAATTTGTGGGTTCAGGCATTTCTATTTAAGCCATCTGGTATCCAAATGGCTTAAATAAAATCATCGGACTGCCTGGGGTCCGAACCCGCGACGTTTGGTATAGGAGGTAGGCGCTCTACCTACTACGCCAAAGAAAAATTATTATTACTACGTATTCCAATCCAGTGCCTGCTTGAGGGTTTGTTTACATTCATGGAATACACAAATGAAAAGAATACAAAAATATTCCTCTGTACATTTCCTATGGGAGAAATCGTAACTTTAGGAATTAATAACTCAAAAAGTTATAGGAATTTCGGGACCCGAGTATTTTTCCGGGACTCTCTATAACGTCCTCTATAAGACTGCAAAATTTCGTTTCAAAATTCCAACGGGAAGTTGGTCAAACAGAGCGTGACAGACGGACAGACAGACAGGCAGACAGACGGACACTCCGCAATTATTATATATAGATTATTATATTTATTGCTGGCCGGTTTTCCTAATGTTTATTATTCAAATAATATATAATAATATAATACTGTGAACAAGGTTCCTGAGCTTCAATCTAATATAATGAGAATAAAGCTTGGGGTCAATATGACCCCAAAGACTTCTTGTGTAGGATTAAAACGAAGACTGTACGAAGGTTAAAATACACCACGCGCAATTGGGGCTTTCACACGACTAGCGGATACCAGAGAACATAGAATGATTTGTCGATCTGACTCTGGCGGGGGAGAGAAGTTGATTGCACAAGTTCTTCTTGTCGGTCTTCAGACGGCAGTCAATTTCCAGGCGACTAGTTGCCTCGAATCCGCCCAGTGTGAAACCAGCCTTATACTCCTTTGTTTCCTTCTTGTCCGTCTACAACGATACTTTTTCTGGATAAGATCAAGTGATTCTTCTAATTCGAAATCAATATTTTCTCTCGTTCTCTGGCAAAGCCCTTGGGAACGCACGTGCTTTAATAATAATTCCCTCCCTAGAAAAGAAAACGAGGATGAGAAATAGCCCATGAAATATAACCCTCTCTCTCTCTCTCTCTCTCTTCACGCCCTTTATCTTCTTTTTCTTTCCCTCCTATTTAAATGCTTTCATATATGGATGGGATCTTCTTCTTTTTAGAGAGGAGCAGAGAGCGTTAATTACATGTTGCTTTCTGGTTTTTTGGCCCCCCCCTTCGGGCTATTATTGTAGTTTGTTTCCAAACAACGGCCTTAAAATCTCCAAGGTCGTATATAAAGAATGCGTTAAGACCAATGTTAAAAACACAACGTTTTAATATCTATTTTGTGACCTATTTATTTCCAAAACAAACTTTTTTTTTACTTTCTCTTACCTCTAATTATGTTAATATATATAGAGAGAAAGTATTGGATTCATGTCAAAAATTCGAATTCAGTGCCTGCTTGAGAGTTTGTTTACATTCATGGAATACACAAACGAAAAGAATACATAAATTTTTCTCTAAACATTTCCTATGGAAGAAATCGTAACTTTAAGAATTAATATCTCAAAAAGTTATAGGAATTTTGGGATGAAAATAATTTTCCTGTAATCCCGAGAAGGTTTATGCATATAAAATTTCATTTCAAAATTCCAACGGGAAGTTGCCCAAATAGAGCATGACAGACGGACAGACAGACATTAGCGAATATATATATATAGATAATAATTAAAAATTTTGTTTTTAAAAGAATTTCCAATAAAATAGACAGAGAAAAACAGAAATGGAAAGATTATTTTAAAATTTTAGAAATTTAGCGTTAATAAATAAAATTTCGACATTTTTGTCTTTGTTTTATTTAAATTGTAATTATTTATTAAAATGATATGGATTTGTGTTAAATTTACTTAGAAATGTATAAATTATTTCATATTTTACACAGTATCATTAAGATCGATTAGAATAGGTCTTTTTAAGAAGAAACAAAGTGTTCCATTCAGTAGCGTAGCCAGGATTTCTGCTTGGGGGCCCGAAAGTTTTTGAACCCCCCCCCTTTTCTAAGAAACTTAAATTGGAGAAATTTTTTTAGATAATATAATAATTATAAAAAAAAAAACAAATAAAAAAAGAACTTTTTTTTCTTGAAATAAAAAATAATTTTAATACAAAATTCGTAAATATTAGAGATTTTTTCAATTATTTATAAGTTTTTTGTTAGATTTTAGAATTTAGGAGAGTTAATAAAATAATTATTTAAAAAAAAATCATTAGTGAAAACAATTTTTGGTTTTGGAGAAGGCGGGGGCCCGCCCCCCGCCCCCCTGAATACGCCACTGGTTCCATTATTTTTGACCAGCAGTCTATTTATTATTAATTTATTGCAGTGAGAATAAAAAAAAAGAAAATTCAATTATTAATCAGAGTCGAACTCAGGATCTTTTGTTCTTCGGTTCCATCAAAAATCAACACACTTAAAAATCCTTTTATTATCGGTAAATGCCAGGCGTTTTTCGTAATAAGTTGTAATGGATGTAAAAATGGGAAATGATTTGATTGCAGGGATTCCTCTCTGCTCTGCGGTTGCATCTTTCAATTACACTCCATTTGTTTTGGACCGTTATTTTAAAATAATCTGGAAAACCTTTCTAGGTTTCAAGGGCAAATAATAATAATAATAATGGAAAATAATTCTTAATATATATATTGAGGTTTGATTCTTTTACGGATCAAAGAGTGAATAAAATTTGGCAAAAAAAAATAAATAAATAAATAAGTAAATAAACACGAAAATATAAATAAACTAGCCAGGTGAGCTTCGCCACCCTCATGGGGGGGGGGGCACAGCACTATGGGAAGAATGTTTATAAGTTTCTTAGTTATATGACACTTGGCTAGATGGAAATACTAGGTTAGTTCAAAATTTATCCTGTAGAGTTCGTTCCTTTCGCCAACAAAATATTTTTTCCATGAGTTTAATAAGAAATACATTAAGTGGCTTAAAAATCTGGATATAAATGTATTAACTTTTATAAACTAATTTTAATTATAAATTTTTTACAATTTATAAATGATCTTTTGATAAAAAAAAATTTAATAGTTCGACGTGCCATTCAAGTATCTAGATAAAAAAAAAAGCATTGAAAAAACATAATGCAAAGTGTACGAGCGAGTTGAGTAGTCAGTATCAAAACATGTGAATTGCAACAAGCTCGAGTTCAAATCTCTCTGGGAGCAAGGCTTTTTTCCCCTGCTTACTTTTAGTTCCATGACAAGAGTATAGATGGCCCTAAACTTATAAACAATTTTTAACCTGGAGCTGTCCAATCTTGATTGTGTTTGATCTGTGGCCACCCTGGACCTCGTCTTTTTCTTAATCAAGTACCTCAATTTTTCAATTTCAGGCAACAAAAATACCTATCTTATTAAAAAATAACACTTTCTAATCTTAAAATCTGTATATATAATGACTGAGTGTCCGTGTGTCTGTCTAAACTATTGCCAAGATTGTGCCCTGTCTGAGAGAGCAGTCAGCTTGGGCTTGACTAGAAATGATACACTCCATGCAGGTAGCGAACATCAGCGGTGCGCTGCACAGCTTGAAGCAGAAGGAGGATTATGTCAACAAATCTAAAAGCATCCATACATGTGAAGGGCGCCCTCAGGGATTTCCTCAAGGCGTGTGCTATTCAGGGCCTTGAGGAAATTCCGTTGGTGTATAGAGGCCTTAAGGGGTTGGAGTGGTATTGCCGTATCTTAATTATGGGCCCGTCGACATGTCCGCTCTCGAAGAGGCTCAAAATTACTCGGTGAGGTTTGTTTTTAAATTAAAAAGAGATGAGCATGTCACGGTTTAGGGTGGTTGAGGCTGGAAACCTCGCTTCGCTGAGGTTAAGTTCTAGCCTGAAGATTCAGTGTCATAAGACGTTTCTTTATGGAAGATCGTTCCACAGGGAGACCATTAGGCTCTGGAATTCCTTCCGTTGGCACATAATGGTGAGTCTGCCTTCACTGAGAGTTTGGGTCACTCCGTTGATCCCTTTTCGTCCTAGAGTGCCCGGTGCATCAGGGATTCTGCTACAATATTGTATTGGGTGAGGGTCTACCTCTGATTCGATATCCTTTTAATAATTTGACAATTTTAATTATTGTCATTATCATACTTCTTGTAATATCTCAGGAAGGTGAATGGAGCTACCTAGCTCTGGCTTGATGTTAAAATAAAGCATTATCTATCTATGTTCATCCAATCCCAATCCCTCTAAAGAAAAAAAAAAGAAAATTTAATTATATAACAATTTTTATTATTTTTCATTTGAAAGATTTAATAATTATTTAATTATTATTTTAATTAATTGGCTTTAATTTTCCATAAGGCAAGAGACAAACTTATTACTTTCCAATGGGGAAATTCTAAATTTTCTGGAATTTTTTGCGCTTCCCCTTTAAAAAATTTCGGGACCCGAGTATTATTCCTGGACTCTCCATAACAACCTCTACAAGATTGTAAAATGTCGTTTCAGAAAATTGGTCAAACAGCGTGACAGACAGACACTCCGCTATCTATACTAGAAAATTAACTAAATACCCATTTGGGGACATGTCCATACTCATGCAGCTAGTTTTTTATTAAAATAAAAGTAGGTAAATTGGTGATTGGATACGATTTTAATAAGCGCTCCTGGTATGTATTACAGTTAGTTTAGTCGGTTTAAAAATTAAGAATCTAAATATGTGTGACCGTTTGACGAATAACAGGACAGTGATAGTTATGCTAGGGGGGGGGGAGTTGACTATGAGCATAGGGAGTTAGTCGTTATGCGTCCTGCGTCAAGGCCGACTGCGTCATCAGTGGCCAGCAGCATCCGATTATCCCGTTCAATGCTCTCTTCTTGCATTGAGAGAGAGAGAGAGCATCCATTTATTTATTTATTTATTTCCTCTCAATTTCCTTTCAGTAGCATCTGGAGATTTATTTATTATTATCTTTAAGTCAATGACTGAGTGACTCCAAATCGGATATCATTTTTACTTTCTCTTACCTCTATATATGTTAATATAAGTATTGGATTCGCCCTCGGGGCTTGGTGTAGAGGTTAGCGTGTTAACACAACTTTCGAATACCGGAGGTAAAGAGGAAGTTGTGTGCTTTTGTTTTTAATTTAATAGCTTAATATTTAAGACTAGGGACACGAAAAAAGTATCGATACTTACTAGTATCGATACTTTTGTTTCGATACTAGTACTTTTTTTTTACTCGATACTTTTCTTTCGATACTTTACTCATATGAGTACTTGATTGCCGGTATCGAATGAAAAGTACTCATTCAAATATCATTTTTTTTTTTTAAGTTTTTTCGGCATCTTAGGCCATATAGAGAGACTTTAAACGTTATATAAATATTTTAATTGCGATTCTGCCAAAGAATATCTCATATTCTTTTTTCTCTTGATATAAATAGCAAGTTGATATATAACAACAGATGGTCGATATTTGTGGGATAGACTTTATTCCATCATATTCCTAATAATTATTTATTAATAATAGAAAATTTGATACTTTTTAATAAAAACCTTTTAATTTAATAACATTAAATTTCTAATTTAATTTTTTTTGTATTATTGCAAACTGTATTTACTAAATTTAAAAGTGCGCAAATATTACATAGAAAGGCTGATATATAAACTAATAAAAATACTGGTCGACAAGGTTTTTTTCACAAGAAATCTGATTAGTGAATTTAGTACATTTTTTACTTTCTCTTACCTATGTATATATGTAATATATATATAGAGAGAAAGTATTGGATTCATGTCAAAAATTCGATGTCGAGATTTTGATGGATCTTCACGTTTTGAGGTCTCCTGAATCCAAAAAGTGGTTTTCGCGACATGGTCTGTCTGTGGGTGGGTGTGTGGGTGGGTGTGGGTGGGTGTGTGTGTGTTCAATTTTCAGTATGAAGGAATTGAGCTAGGAGGTTGAAATTTTATATTTAAGTTAAACACCCCCGGGAGCGTGAAAATAAGCTTTTAATCAAAATCGGCCAAAGAGTACTAGTACTTTACTGATGTACTTTTTCAGTTTTTTTCGATTTTCTCAAAATTCGCTCTAACGATTTTGATTAAAATTCAAAAATCAATTATTTTTTAGATACTCTTTTAAATGTATATTCTCGTTTTGCCCTCAAAATTGTTTGAAGCACACTTTACTCTTGTACTTCATAGAAAAGATAGAAGAAATGGTTGCCATGGTAACAAAATATAAATATTTTCCCATGTTTATAAATTTGACATCTTAAATTCTAATATATTGGCGGAAACTAAATATATGTCGACACAAAAAATCTGGTGTGACAAGCACAGAACACAACTTTCGATTACCGAAGGTAAGAGAAAGTTGTGTGCTGTGCGCCAGTCACACCAGATTTTTTATAGTGAATTCAGATATGTAGTTAGAATTTTTCCATCAGCCGTTTAGAGCACTTTTTCTATTAAAATATTTTTCTATATATCTCTAAAAGTGTGCCTGATGGGGAAAAACTGAAATGATATTTGAATTTATGAAAAATATTTCTAGAATCTCATATCTATATCTTTATTCTTGAGAAAGAAGAAAAAGTTCATTTATGTCGACCAGTGAAAATGGACAGACTTTTATTTTGGCGAAATCCGTATTTTGGTTGAGAAAACCCCGTCCTCCTGGTGCTCATTACTTTGAGGAAAATGGCGCACCAGTATACCCCATTGATCTTCCGTTGGGCCCTTTGAACGACATCAGGAGCCTAAGATGCCGAAAAAACTTAAAAAAAGAGGAAAAATACTCATACTTTAAAAAATACTCGATACTTGGTGGTATCGATACTTTTCATCCGATACTTTTTGGTATCGATACTTTCCTTTCGATACGATACCAAGTACAAGTATCGATACTTTTCTTTCGATACCGTATCCCTATTTAAGACAAGAATAACTTGCGAGAAGTAGTATAAATATAAATAAATAAATAAAAATTTAATCTTAAAAAAATCAGTCTTGAAATCAAATTCAGAATGAAACAATCAATTTCCTATTCATAAAATTGACGAAACACCAAAAATTGAATTAAATTATATGATTAATTATAGAATAATAATTGTGAGATTTTATTTTCTTTTTATTAAACTATTTAACGAAATTTTATGGGTTTTTTTTTTTTACTTTCTCTTACCTCTATATATGTTAATATAGAGAGAGAAAAAAAGTATTGGAGAAAATTCAATGTCGAGACCATAGGTGTAGCCAGAAATTTTTGATGGGGGAGGGGGGGGGGGTTCAAAAATTTGGAAAAATTTAAGACTATTTATAAATCATTTTGGTTTTTAAAATATTATATTTTAACTACTTTTTTCTTGATGGCTGGATATTATGATGTGAGGATGCGTTACAAGGGGAGCCAAGGCGAAAAATAAAACAAAAATCTATTTTTTTGTCGACGTTTCGAGTGCCGATCGCACTCTTCATCAGGACCTACGATCAGTCAAACAATTGTATTGTAATAAATCTTAATTTACACAAAGAGTTAAACAAAAACAAAAACAAAAAATAGCAAGATACATACAAAAATGATGTCAATTCGTCAGGTCGTTTGACATCGAAATACTAGAGTCTTCAAGTAAATGTAAATTGGTTAAAAACGTTAAGCTACACTGCCATGTCAAACGACCTGACATCATTTTTGTATGTATCTTGCTATTTTTTGTTTTTGTTTTTGTTTAACTCTTGTGTAAATTAAGATTTATTACAATAAAATTGTTTGACTGATCGTAGGTCCTGATGAAGAGTGCGATCGGACTTGAAACGTCAACAAAATGGATTTTGTTTTATTGGCTGTCCTTGTAACGCATCCTCATATTATATTTTACTTTCTCTTATCCTAAATATTAGTTTGTATTATAGAGCTTAAATATCTATCAGGAAGGGTGAAAAGGTGAAGAAATTCCGCAGCTAGTTGTATTTCTTATTTTATTCCCACCTCGTTGACGTTTCGATCCCTCAGAACTAATGTGTACATAACAAAAAGACGAAACAAAGATTAGTACCGGGAAAAAAAAACATTATAAATCATTATAAATTGTACACATTAGTTCTGAGGATGATCCCAACCGGGATCGAAACGTCAACGAGATGGGAATAAAATAATCAAATACAACTAGCTGCAGAATTTCTTCACCTTTTCACCCTTTCTGATTGAACTAGCCCTACGTATTTACTTAAATATCTAGTCATGGCTTGGGTCCTGTGAGGGGGGGGGGTTTGAACCCCCCTAAAATTCCCCCCTGGCTATGCTTATGGTCGAGATTTTGGTGGATATACAGGTTTTGAGGTCCCCTGAACAATAAAAAAGGATAATCCTTTTTTTTAATGTCTGTAAAAAAACGTTAATTTATCATAGTAATCTTATTAACTTGGTGCTATTAATTAAATGCTCTTTTTTAGAGCAACCCTAGTTTGGTTTTAATTGATTTTCCACCCGAATTTTAGGTGCTAGTGACTTATGATTAATAGTTAGTGAGTCAATCGGAAGTAGGAAGCCAGCAGCTGCAGAGAGGGCGTAGTAAAAGGGCAACATCTGGTCTCTAAGTAATGCACATCCCCTCCCTAGATGTAACCTTGGCAGCAAAATTTAATCGTGATCAAAGATTGAGAGCAAGTCAATAAATAAAAAATACTCACGAGACAAGATGAACATCGAGATTGATTAGGCGGGATGTTTACCTGAAATAAAAATAAATAAATAAATAATTATTAATGTGTAAGAAGTAATAACAAGAAATATTCAAAGAATAATTACATTATATACCGCTATAAAAACATAGAAGAAAACGGTATAGGGCAAGGAAAAAAAAAAATTTTGGTACAACCGGCGCGCTGATATGACGTATCATAGCTAAATTATTTCATTTTGTTGTTTTCAATAGTAACTAATTGTTTTTCTCCATCGATTAAAAAACCATTATCGGCATTAAAATTTGACGTAGAATGCGATGAATTTTAATAAAAAGGTGAGATACATTCGGGGCCCATTGTTAAAAATCCTCTTTGATTTAAAGATTTCAATTGTTGATAACAATGTGAAATCTTTAATAAATTAGTGGGTTGAACAATTTTTTTCTTTTTATAATTTGCGG
>JAKCPI010013555.1:0-20513 GCA_023213315.1 Euborellia annulipes
CCCGGTCACTTAGAAATCAATTTGTCCATCAGGAAATTAGAAAGTGGAGAGGTAACATTCTAATTACAAATTTAAACACTCGTTAATAAGAAAAACATACTGTTTTTTTTTGTCTAAAAAAAATTGACAAACTCGGGAATAGCCAGAGCGTGGGTTCCGCCCTCCTTGATCAATACCTGCTGTATATTTTCATAAAAACTCGAGTATCTTTTTTTCCCCCCTAGTTTCACTAATATTTTTTTTCATAGCGAAAGAGATTTGTCATTCAAATATAGAAGGGAAAATGTTGGCTCTTGAATTCTATTCAATTCATTGGACCGTACATATTGCACAGGTTCATATACTGACATCCCGGTCTATTTAACTGATCGACTTTCTAAATACAGATCGCCAACTTAACAGAAACACCTTAGTTAACTAATCAACAATCTTATTTAACTCTTCCTGAATATTCATTCTATGTTAGCAGTTGGAAGAGAAAAAATATGGGCCAGGATAGTGCGGATAGAAAGATGGCGAGGTAGAGAGTGGATAAGAACAGAAAAGGAAGGTTAAAGGGGATCCAAGTCTAGTTGCTCTGTATCTGACGATATTCTTATATTATTCAACACATCCTATTTAGTAAATTACCCTGTATGAGAACCGAGTTAACAAGCCTAGAATTCATATTTTTACTTTCTCTTACCTATGTATATATGTAATATATATAGAGAGACACACTAGATTACCGAAGCTGTACATTGCAATCAGTTGTCAGCAAATAAAATTTCTGTAAAATAATTCTTTAATATTATTTTAAAAAAATATGCACGTACAGTGAGGGACAATATTAAGTCCCACCTATGTCTTTTCTTCATGTGATTATTTCATTGTTTTTATAAAAATAAATTTTTTTTTATAAATACAATGAAATAATCACAAGTAGAAAACGCATGGGTGGGACTTAATATTTTCCCTCACTGTACAACCTGCAAAGCTTCAAAGTAAAACTTCAAGAATTGATAAAATATAAATATTTTCCCATACTTATAAATTTTACATCTTGAATTTTAATATACGACACAAAAAAATCTGGTGTGACAAGCACAGAGCACAACTTTCTCTCACCAAGGTAAGAGAAAGTTGTGTGCTGTGTGACCAGTCACACCAGATTTTTTAAAATATTAGTGCAATTAGCCCCAAAAAAGGGCAAACCTCAACATCTAAAAAAAGTAAATTTTTACTACATACTACAGCGAGAGGCATTTGGCGTTGAAGGGTAACTTTTTTTGGATAAGGAAGGTGTATGCTTGTTTCTTGGCAATGAGAAAAATAACTTTTAGAGTGTTTTCTCCGAATATTTCGAAGGCATTTATTAGCACTTCTTCATCAGCGGCTGTTACAAAAGAAAAAATAATAATTAGAGTGAGTTTTATTTAAGCAAATTGAAATATAAAAATTTTTTAAAATAATAATATTATCATACCTCACTCTAATAATACCACATACAAGTTATAATTTCGGAGCGAAATGTTAGATTGGCAGGTCTATGCATTACAACCAGCTGTCTCGAGCAATAATGCGTCAATGACAAATAATTATTTTAATCATATCAAATTTTTTTTTGGATGTTGAGGGTTTGATCTATTTGCACTATACTATATTAGACGTGTAAAAAATTTTGCTGATATTTTCAAGAGCTGGAACCTAATCGGAAATTCCCTAATAAATAACTTCTTTTGATCGACGATAATTTTAAAAGGAAATGTCAAATTCAAATTAGTTTTTTTATACCATAGGCTGTAAGTAAATTACGGTACATGGGAGTAATAAATGATCTTCTTCTAAACTGTAGTTTATTTTATTTTGTTTAATTATCCCCCTAAGATTTAATTCCTTCTTTGCGTTAATTTAGTTTTAACGAAGATCTTTACTGGATTAGAACTTCTATTGGATTAGTCAGAAAGAGCGTTAAATGTTTAATCAATGATAACTACTAAATGAATAAAAAAATTAAATAGTCAATGAAATGTCTATATATAGTATATTCACTTTGATAATTATTTAAAGTGATTTGTATTTTTGAAGCAATAGGGAATTATTTCGCACCTGTTTGATAGGAAATGAAATCAAACAAAATCAAAGAAGTTAGAAATTCAAAAGACCTGTTATGAAACTCCCATCAAATTACTACTATGTGTCTCAAAATAAAACGATTATAGACTATTTTTGTCTTAAGAGATTAATATTAGAAGATAAAATAAAAATTTAATAAGGATAAAACCTTAAGAGATTTAATTTTAATATAGCGCACATATTTATTAATATATGAATAAAAAAAAACAAAAGCCGGAAGTCATCTATATTGATTTTTCTTCCAACATTATTACACTTGTTATTTTGTAATTATAAAGATCTCAGAAGCCGAACATGTTCCAAAATTGAAAAACAAGGAAAATTTTTAGAACTTTAACGTCTCTGGAAATCCCCCCATGGCCGAGTGGCCTAGAGTTGTTGACAAATGTTTATAATGATAGTCGTGGAACATTCCCCGGTAGCCATTGGTTTATTTAAAAAATATATTAATAAATTCAAAAACTCTAAATGCCCGCATAGCCGAAAGGGCAAAAAAAAATCTATGATGTCATTAGTGTCAGACTCGACACGTGGTTACTCTGAGGGGTAACTTTCATGAGAATGATACTGTGGTGGGTTCCCTTTTCCTTCCTCAGGAGAAGGCATGCCAACTAGAATTGGATAATTCTTTGCCATGAGGTGGATTTTAATTCAAGTTGCCTTCAACCCAGAATTATAAGCTTAACTGCTTTATCCCCTCGGCTAAAATAATAGTCTAGAAATCAAGGAGCGCGGGTTCGGATCCCAGGCATGTATTTATTTAAATCATTTTGATGGTATAAATACATATTCCTGGACCCTCTAATACAATAGGCCTTAAAAATTAAAATTTATATGGCCTAAGAGGCCGAAATGACTAAAAAAAAAGTTCCGGGTAAACATAATTATTTATTAAAACAATAGTACAATTTCAGGAGAAGTGGCTGAATATATAATGAGTAGTGAGAATATTCGAGGCAGCCAAAAGCAATAAAGAAAATTATATCTATCTTTAGCTTTATTTCATACGTTTGTCGACGTTCCGGCCTTCATCAGGACAAAGTGCTGTTTGCCTCGAGCTCATAGAGGCTCTTGGCATCTCCTGACAATGCGTTTGTGAGAACATGACATCTGGTTCAATAGTATTGAAAACTATTATTACTAGCACTAGTACTAGTATTCAATACTAGTATTGAATACTATTGAACCAGAAGTCATGACATTTGACGAATGTTCTCACAAACGCATTGTCAGGAGATGCCAAGAGCCTCTATGAGCTCTAGGCAAACAGCACGTTGTCCTGATGAAGGCCGGAATATCGGCCGAAACGTCGACAAACGTATGAAACAAAGCTAAAGATAGATATAATTTTCTTTATTGCGTTTGGCTGCCTCGAATATCCTCACTACTCACTAGTACAATTTATTTTACACAGTATTTGGTGTATATATATTTATTTAAAAATATTATAGAGTTCCTTGTATTAAATCTTTACTATTTGATTTGATCTGTATTAAACAAATAGCTTAGCGGAAGAGAATTGGTGTTAGAATTGCTTTAAATTAAGCTTTTTATGGGGAAGGAACAAAAACCCAACCCAAGAAAGCCACATCCTGAAATAATCAGCGACTCAAGACACTCCATATTTGCTAATTTAAACGGTTTACGAATGCTATTGATTAGTGAAAACAAATTAATGTAGCCAATACAAAAAAAAAATTTATTATTCGTCTTTAATCAAAACAAAAACAACATTCCAATTAGGATCTTAAATCATTGGAAAGCAATCATTCATTTTCATACAAAATAAAATTTTTTTATTTAATTGTATCAAAAAATAAAAAAATAAAAAATGTTTGGAACCAGTTCGTCACAGATTGCAAGTTTCCTTCTTTTTTTTTTTTTTTTTTTTTTTTTTTTTTTAAATGACATTCGGACATATTTTTTTTTCGTTCTTTCTTTCTCCCCCCTTCTTTATAGCCTTGAGCCTTCTCTCTCTCTTCAAACATAAATTAAACTCATTAATACTCTGAAAACATCGACATCGTCAAACTTGAAATAATTATACCTCCAAAAAAAAAAAAAATGGGGGAGAAGAGTTTATTAAAACTTGAGTTGAGGGTGTTGAGGCATGTATGCATCATCCCGCTAGTGCGCCTGCTTCAAAATATTGAATTTTATAGGCGCCAAGCTTAGCACAATCTAAAGGGGCTTACGAAAAAAATTTCTATATACATTTCATATATATATAAATGTTTTAAAATCAATAGGGGAATGAATTGAAAAACGTAAATAGGAGTTCCTGCCTTGTGGCAATTTTCTTTCATTGACTCCCTCCACCATCGTCTCTCTTTCCCCTGATGGGGTTTATCACCATACATCACATTGATTTAAACAGAGTGAATATTTTTTTTTCCCTTTTTATAATTTTTTTTTTCACTCTCTAATGGAATATGCGTTCCCTATATTCCATTTCTCAAGGCAAATTAATTGAAATTCATTTACATGTTGATTATGCATCTAGGGAACCTATTTTCATTCGTCTTTTTATTTATCTCTTTTCTTTTTTTTTTATGTTTTGATATATGATGTAGCAATCAACAAATTTATTGGATTGAGCGTTAAATAATCATTAAAGTGATTGATTGATTATTGCCGAAGATTTATATATACATATGTTCGCAAAGTTAAAATACCTTGATTTTTTTTTTTAGTTAAAAAATGAGGTGAAATTGGCTTTTAGTATGAAAAATTGAAATTGCGTGTTAATTCTTCATTTATTTTAATAAAAAAAAAATATAGGAACCTCGAAATATCTTTTTAATATTCTGAGAAATATTAAAATTAAAAAAAATCAAATCTGCATAATGATGGACTAATTTAAGGTTCAAACGTTAGCCGAAATTCCAAATGTAAAAAATCTGGTGTGACTGGTCGCACAGTACACTCTTATTTTCGGTAATGGAAAGTTATATTCTGTGCTTATCACACCAGATTTTTTTGTGTCAAAATATATTTAGTTTCCGACAGTACCGTACATTTGAATTAAAGTTGTAAAATTTTTTTTTTTTTTTTTTTTTAAAACATTCACACTTTTTTCTCATTCACACTCACACTCCACACACATTCACACAGTCTTTTCGGCAACTTAGGCCATATAAGACTTTGACGATAACCGTTGTAATTAATATATCAATTTGGGGTTCAGGCATTTCTATTTAAGCCATCTGGTATCCAAATGGCTTAAATAAAATCATCGGACTGCCTGGGTCCGAACCCGCGACGTTTGGTATAGGAGGTAGGCACGCTACCTACTACGCCAGACCCGGGGGCGTTGTAAAATTTATAAAGATGGGAACATATTTATATTTTGTTACCATGGCAACCATTTCTCCTATCTTTCTATGAAGTACAAGAGTAAAGTTGTCTTAATAAGATTTCAATGCCAAAATGAGAATATACATTTTAAAGAGAATCTAAAAAATAATTGATTTATGAATTTTAATCAAAATCGCTGAAGCAAATTTTGATAAAATCAAAAAATAAAAAAACTGAAAAAGTACATCAGTAAAGTACTAGTACTCTTTGGTCGATTTTGATTAAAAGATTATTTTCACGCCCTAGGGAGGTCCATATCTTAAATATAAAATTTCACCCTCATAGCTCAATTCTGACACACAGACACACAGAAAGACCATGTCTCGAAAACCACTTTTTTGGATTCAGGGGACCGCAAAACGTGTTTATTCAACAAAATCTCGACATCGAATCATTGACATAAAACAAATACTTTCTCTCTATATATATATTACTTATATACATACGTAAGAGAAAGTAAAAATTAATTATAGTCTGGCCTTTTTACAAATGAAAGGTATAGAGAGGCATCGGGTCTCTCTCCTATAAATATATATACCTGGTGTTGTATCTGATTGATGGAGTTATGAAAAATAGCTTTTTCGCGCATTTTCTGAGTTTACTATTTCCAATGGGAGATATTGAATACCGAAAACAGACTTAATTTTTATTTAATAGAAACCAACATCCTCAAACTTCACACTAATTTTTTGTAATTTGATATTTTTCGAATAAATTTAAATAATAGAACTCGGGGTCTACTTCAAATTTTACTTTGAATACCATCCATACCTATTAAAAAACACTGATAAAGTTGCAATCGAAGTATTTTATAATGCGTCTCTCCAAACCGAATTTATTTTTAAAGCGGCCCTTGAGGCACTTGCAGTTGGACAGCCCTGATTTAAGTAAATACAATTGGAAAGTTTTGCAACTTAGTTGTATTTATTTATAGAATATCATCTGATTAAGATCAGTGACCTAAATAAATTTCCAGTAAGAAAATCAAAAAATCATTGGCCTGGCCATAAAACAATAAAAATTGAAGAAAAAAATACCAAAAGAAAAGAAATTATGTCTAATTGCCTCTATCAAAAATTATTTTTCATAAATTTTATTATTAAGAATAGGTGAAAACTTAACTCGTTTTGTCTTAAAATTCGCTTTATTTTAAATAAATATAAACAATGAATACAGTAAGTAGGATATATTATTTAATATAAGGCAAGAAAAAGAATTTAATATAAGCGTTTCCTTGCGGATTTAATAACGTATGTAAGATATTTCAAAATAAATTCAAGTACATTTTTCTTAAATCAATAATTGCTGCTCTTCAAACACTTTTATTCCGCATTGGTTGTTATTCCCTCGAGGAGAGGGGGAGTTGCCTTATATTAAAAATCGGGATCAACAGAAACATAAACTAACGAAGAATAAATATTGAAGTGAGAAGAGAAAAAAAAAACAGCAATCAACCTCATTTTGGAGAATAAATATTTTTAAACTGCCGTAAAAAATTGAAAATAATCAAAATTACTATTATATAATTATTTTAAAAAATTTATTTTTTCTCTATTAGAACAGCAAATTAATGTTATGCGGGGAGAGGGGTGGGAGGGAAGCGCTCTCTCTTGCCCCCTCCCCCCCGCGTGGGTCTATCATTGTAAGTCGAATGGAAAGTTTTAAAAACGGGACGCTACTAGAGCACTCTGGTGAGAAATGATTGCTACAAGGAGGAGAAAGAAAATGGTGGATGGATAGCATTGTTTGGCGCCAAAGGGTATTATAAAAAGAAATGATGGATTGATGCCTATATAAAAAAACTCTTTATTCTTTGTGAAATGTTGTTTTTTATAACAAATCAAAAGAGATTTTTGTATAATTAATCATACTCAATGTACATACAGTATATATTTATTTAAATACCTGGAGTTTAGCTTTGGAAGGCGTTGTGAGAGGAATTGCCAGAGAGGAAAGAAGCCAGTCAGGTTATTTGGTGGTAGATGCTCAAGGATTATTTGCCAAGCACGAACAAACGACTCAATGGAATAGGAATTTAACGTGGAAGTTATAAAATAAAAACATTTTTTGATAGCACAAATAAAAAAGACACAATGATATTAAATGTTCACTGGCCGAACGCCTACTGACACGGTTGGTGCGTGTGATGAGTGGACAGCGACGAGAGAGCGAGTAGGGGAAAGGAGGGAGGGTAAATTCTCAATAACCCTTCCTCTTCAAGACACCCGACACCCGCAATATTTGAACCCATTCAAATGCGTTTTCATTATAATTTCCCAAAATTCTAAAAATCTGGTGTGACTGGTTGCACAGCACACAATTTTTTCTTACCATCGGTAATCGAAAGTTGTGTTCTGTGCTCGTCACGCCATATTTTTTTGTATATAGATATATTTAGTTTCCGCCGGTATTTTAGAATTCAAGATGTAAAATTAATAAACATGGGAAAGCCCTCGGGGCTTGGTGTAGGGGTTAGCGTGCTAACCTCGTATATCAAAAGTCGCGGGTTCGGACCCTAGACAGTCCGATGAAAATATTTATATTTTGTTACCATGGCAACTATTTCTCCTATCTTTCCTATGAAGTTCAAGAGTGCTTCAAACAATTTTGAGGCCAAAATGAAAATATACATTTGAAAGAGTATCTAACAAATAATTGATTTTTGAATTTTACTCAAAATCGTTAGAGCGAATTTTGAGAAAATCGAAAAAAAGTAAAAATGTATTCAATACATCAGTAAAGTACTGGTACTCTTTGGGCGATTTTGTTTAAAAGCTTATTTTCACGCTCCAGGGAGGTGCCTAACTTAAATATAAAATTTCAGCATCATAGCTTAATTCCTTCATGCTTAAAATTGAACACAGACAAATTGTATATCCATCAAAATCTCGACATCGAATTTTTGACATGAATCTCTCTTTATATTATATAAGTCTATAGGCCTACGTATATTAACATATTAGGTACATAGCTATAAGTAAGAGATGGATAGGACTTAATATATCCCTCACTCTACATAGGTCTACTGTTAACTTTTTTACTTTCTCTTACCTATGTATATATGTAATATATATATAGAGAGAAAGTATTGGATTCATGTCAAAAATTCGATGTCGAGATTTTGATGGATCTTCACGTTTTGAGGTCCCCTGAATCCAAAAAAGTGGTTTTCGCGACATGGTCTGTCTGTGTGTGGGTGGGTGGGTGTGTGTGTGTGTGGGTGGGTGTGTGTGTGTGTGTTCAATTTTAAGCATGAAGGAATTGAGCTAGGAGGTTGAAATTTTATATTTAAGTTAAACACCCCCGGGACCGGAAAAATAAGCTTTTAATCAAAATCGGCCAAAGAGTACTAGTACTTTACTGATGTACTTTTTCAGTTTTTTTCGATTTTCTCAAAATTCGCTCTAACGATTTTGATTAAAATTCAAAAATCAATTATTTTTTAGATGCTCTTTCAAATGTATATTCTCGTTTTGCCCTCAAAATTGTTTGAAGCACACTTTACTCTTGTGTTTCATAGGAAAGATAGGAGAAATGGTTGCCATGGTAACAAAATATAAATATTTTCCCATACTTATAAATTTTACATCTGAATTCAAATATTCCTTACTGCCGGGAACTAAATCTATGTCGACACAAAAAATCTGGTGTGACAAGCACAGTACACAACTTTCGATTACCGAAGGTAAGAGAAAGTTGTGTGCTGTGCACCAGTCACACCAGATTTTTTATAAATGAAATTTTTTTTCCTTACCATAGAACAGCGGTTCCCAACCTTTTTCGATGTGCGGCCCACTTTTTTTTCGTAAAAGAACCGCTGAGGTCCAGTTTATATGTAGAACTATATATTGACTTATATAATTTTTATTTTTCCTTAGACGTCCGGGGCCCAGTTCCAATAAGCAGGCGGCTCACGGGTTGGGAACCGCTGCTATAGAGAATTGAAAAAAATTCACTTCACGAGTCGTAATTTAACTCCGACATTGGCCTCCCTATTTCGGACTTATGAGTACAAAGTAGATCTATTACTTTTTAAATTAGGTCCGACTTTGAACCCCAAATTTATATTTTTGCCAGTTGGGTCCTAATGGGAACAATAGTTAGGGCCTATTAGTAAATCAGGGTTCAATGTCGGAGCTAGGTCGGCTTATAGTGCTCTCAATCGGCCCTATTCAGGGCCAGAGAAAGTGGGAGCTAAATTTCGACTCTGGTTTTTACAATTAGACGAGATAGGTAGGGTATCCTATTGTACTTTGGCCGTCTCTCTATTTACGCCTCTCGTCATTCTCAAATCCTCATATGTTACTTCCAGCTAATTAAGTTATTTAATTTAAGATGTCGTGATTGTACACCCAAATTACTTAAATTAAATAAGACATGAATTGTGTAGCAATGATGTTCGTAACGGTGAAAATAATAAAAACATTTTTATAAATGCTGTGCCATCTTTTATTTAAAATCTCTAATTAAATTTCAGCCTTCACATTAATTTTTCATTAAGAGATATACACAATTGTTTTTTTTTTTAATAACTTGAAGAAGGCCGCAAGAAATCGTCCTAATCATTGTCTTTTGTCATAATAATTGCAAACTTAATAAATTTTCATTGTCTCTCTTTCTTTATTAATAAATAATCAATTATGTTACTCTCTTTTCCTGAGGATCAGAGGCAAGTGAGACCTACTTTTCAAGTGATGGTAAATCTTAATAAATAAATGATCCGCGTTCTTGAATCAACAAGGTCATTAATAAAAAAAATTTTTTTTTTTAATAATTCGTAAAAATTTCGGGAAAATGCAAATATGTATTTCCTATTTTTTTTTCCTAATTCCAAGAACGTCCAAATTAGCATAATTAAGTAATTTCTTGTAAAATTACGCATTATTGATTTTAATGAATTTTTTATACATGTAGACTAATAAAATGCGACAAATTAAAATTATATTAGTTAATTTTTCATGGTCATATTTCCGAATGAAACAAATAAAATACCTCTCCCCCTCCCCTATTGTGATTGGTTAAATTTAAATATCTATATATATAAAAATGAAATGGGAAAAATGTATGTATGTATGTAAATATGTATGTATATGTTCTATAGAAATCCACAATTTTCAATGAATCCATTTGAAATTAAGTACACCTATAATACATGGCTCTGGGAGTAACGTAGTAATAATTTGAATCTCTTAAATATTTTGGAAAATTAATTATAATCAAATTTCTTCAATATGGGAACACAAAATCAACAAGTTGGCTAGAAATTAGAGAGCGTCCTTTATGCTCTGTGAACCAGCTTCCTACCTGACTATGGGCTGGGAGTGGGGGCTACGCAGCAGTTGAAAAACGAAGAGACGACTCAGGTGACTGACCCTTAAAACAGTCATAAACAGACCCTTTTGTGCTGTTCCCAATCGGTACCCTCGCCTCGCTTGAATATAAGATCCTTTCTTAACACTTGCATTGCAACAAGAAATATCCCAAATTGGAAATAAACTTGCTCACTGAAGGCGAGCAAAGGGGTCCAGGGGGCGCAGCCCCCTGGCTAGGCGGAAAGCCCGCCGAAGGCGGGCTTTGCGACTAGTCTATATATATAAAAATGAAATGGGAAAAATGTATGTATGTATGTAAATATGTATGTATATGTTCTATAGAAATCCACAATTTTCAATGAATCCATTTGAAATTAAGTATACATATAGTATATGGCTCTGGGAGTAACGTAGTAATAATTTGAATCTCTTAAATGTTTTGGAAAATTAATTATAATCAAATTTCTTCAATATGGGAACACAAAATCAACAAATTGGCTAGAAATTAGAGAGCGTCCTTTATGCTCTGAGAACCAGCTTCCTACCTGACTATGGGCTGGGGGGTGGGGGCTACGCAGCAGTTGAAAAACGAAGAGAGGACGCAGGTGACTGACCCTTTAAACAGTCATAAACAGACCCTTTTGTGCTGTTCCCAATCGGTACCCTCGCCTCGCTTGAATATAAGATCCTTCCTTAACATCTTAACACTTGCATTGCAACAAGAAATATCCCAAATTGGGAATAAACTTGCTCGCCGAAGGCGAGCAAGGGGTCCAGGGGGCGCAGCCCCCTGGCTAGGCGGAAAGCCCGCCGAAGGCGGGCTTTGCGACTAGTTTTTAATAAAATTAGAATTTTTCGAAATCGAATGAGTACTCGTATTATACCAGAACATAGATGAGTGAAGTTTCTTTTATTAAACCTCATCCCGTAGGCGATGAATGAATTGTTAAATTGATGAAATGATGAATGAATTGAAATGAATTTGTTTCACATAATTTGTTTTGATTTTTACTTGCTTGTATATACATTCGGCTCGCCACCCGGGTCACAGTAATATTTATTTATTTTTTCTAATTGATAAATAATATAATTAAATTAAAATATCGTTGAGGACAGGAAAAAACCCAAACACTTGGACCATGGATCTAAGAATAAATTTATTAATTAATATTCAATTTTTGAAGCAAAAATAAAAAATCTGGTGTGACTGTCGCACAGCACACAACTTTCTCTTACCTTCGGGAATCGAAAGTAGTGTTCCGTACTTGTCACACCAAATTTTTCGTGTCGACATCTATTTAGTTTCCGCCGATATATTAGAAATTTAAGATGTCAAAATTATAAACATGGAAAAATATTTATATTTTGTTACCATGGCAACCATTTCTCCTATCTTTCCTATGAAGCACAAGAGTAAAGTGTGCTTCAAACAATTTTGAGGGCAAAACGAGAATATACATTTGAAAGAGCATCTAAAAAATAATTGATTTTTGAATTTTAATCAAAATCGTTAGAGCGAATTTTGAGAAAATCGAAAAAAACTGAAAAAGTACATCAGTAAAGTACTAGTACTCTTTGGCCGATTTTGATTAAAAGCTTATTTTTCCGGTCCCGGGGGTGTTTAACTTAAATATAAAATTTCAGCCTCATAGCTCAATTCCTTCATGCTTAAAATTGAACACACACCCACACACCCACACACCCACCCACCCACCCACAGACAGACCATGTCGCGAAAACCACTTTTTTGGATTCAGGGGACCTCAAAACGTGAAGATCCATCAAAATCTCGACATCGAATTTTTGACATGAATCCAATACTTTCTCTCTATATATATATTACATATATACATAGGTAAGAGAAAGTAAAAAAATCCAAATCCAACCTTGGAAAGATAATATTGATATATTGAAAACAAGAGGAATCTCAGTTAATTATACTCTTTAATTACACCAAAGAATACCAAAAGGGTTTAATTTAAATAAATTTTATGAAAGATTTGACCCCCAACATTCTTTTTAAAGTTTAGGCAAAGACTTTTTGAGCATGCAAAAAAATTGAGAGATCAGGGTCAGAGAGTAAAAGTCATTAGAAACAAGATCATAATAAATAATGTTCTGCATGAACTGGTAATGGAAAACGGAAGTGAGTCACTTGTGGAGACAAAAAACTTATAAAGAATGGCGAGGAAAGGATGCCGAGAGGGGACAGGACGTCATCGTTGAGGATAGCTTGCTGGAACATAGATGGAGTAAGAACATTATATAAGCTTGAGACCGAGGGAAGAAGCAGTCTCGTTAACGCCCACGTCATCTGCCTGGAGGAGACCTGGGCGACCTCAAGACCGGAGTTGCCATCCTATTTGAAAGAATATCAATTGTTCTACAGTGAGGCAGTTAAGGAGAAGAGAAGAGGGAGGGCGAGCGGGGGATTGCTTACGCTGGTCAGGAAGAGCCTAGAAAGAGTTGAACTGGTCGAAAAGACCAATCATTGGATAGCCGTAAAGATTAATCTCGATGGCAAGAATTATTACATTATTAATGTCTATTGGCCGCCGAAACACGAATTAGAAAATTGTATTGAGCTACTAACCGACTTGTGCAGCACCCTTCCAACCGACGATCATTCTCTTGTAGTGTGCGGAGATTTTAACTGCAGGATTGGGGAGTTAAACAACCTCCCAGAAGAGGTAGTGGAAGGTACATGCTTTTGAGAGACAAGAAGAAGTCTGGATACGTTCTCAGACAGAAGAGGAAAACTTCTAACAGAATCAATGGAGACTCTGGGTTTGATGGTCTGCAACGGACGGAGTCCCTCTGACCTTCCTGGAAGGTATACCTTCGTCTCCGGCATCGGTTCTAGTGTTATAGATCTAATGTGGGTAAACCAACCAATACTGAGCAAAATTAAAGATTTTGGCGTCCATGGCGTCACTCACTTGGTGAACCATCAATTGTGTCTGCTGGAACTGGAAGGTTTTACGAAGCGAGAATTAAATAGCGTGGAGACCCGGTTTCAGAAAAGAAGTAGACAAAGAATTATTTGGAAGGAAGAGGAAAAAACAACTTTTCAACATAGTTTAAGTCAAAATGGAAGAATATATTTGAACAGCGACAATATCGATAGACTCTACGAAAACTTAATAGAAGCACTACACGAGGCTGCAAGGGAGAGTGGGATGTGGTCGGAGGGAGGGGTAATTCATCACTGTGGAATAAAAAACCAGCAACCATGGTATGATATGGAGTGTAGAGCCCTTAAGAGAAAGTGTGGACAGGCTTATAGGAAGTATAAGACTAAAAAAGAATCCTTTAATGAATATATCGAGTTAAGGAAGTCCTATAGAAGATTAATCAATTCCAAGAAGCGAGTACATGAGGAGGTGATGAAGACAAAACTGTCTAATGTAAGAAGTTCAGCTGAATTTTGGAGCACTGTCAGAAGGTACAAAAGAAGAAATTATAACCAGAACGAGATAGGAATTGAAACTTGGACAGCGTTTTTCAACAATTTTTATCCACCTAGAACACACATTCATGACCGATTTACTGGGGTTATCCACCCCTTCTTGGACTCGTCTATTACTTTACTTGAACTGCAAACCTCTATATATGAAACAAAGAAGATGAAGGCCCCAGGGATGGATATGATCACAAATGAAATTCTCAAGAATATATCTGCAAAATGGGAACATTATATTTTAAACCTTTTTAATGTTATTCTGGACAGCGAGAGGGTGCCCTCCTCATGGTCGGAAGCTGAATTGTGTATGTTGCATAAAAAGGGAGATAAGAAAGATCCGTCCAACTATAGGGGTATAGCTCTGCTGAACTCCCTTGCAAAAATTTTTACCACTGTTATCTCAAAAAGAATAATGGTATGGTCCGAGGCAAATGACATAATCCCGGAGGAGCAGGCGGGGTTCCGGAGGGGCAGGGGCTGTTTGGACCAGATATTCAGTCTTTCTTCGGCCATAAATATCAATACAAGACTAGCAAAAAGATCGGTTCTAGGTATATTCATTGACTTCAAAAGAGCTTTTGACTCTGTCAATCACTGCAAACTTTGGAGGAAGTTAAACGCGCTGGGAGTCAGCCCAAAAATTATAAGAATACTGGGAAATCTGTACGGCGCTGCAAGAATGAAGGTACGAGTGAATGCAGAGCATACAGACGTGATCGATATCACAACAGGTGTTTTGCAGGGAGAATCTCTGAGTCCGCTTCTGTTTTCTCTGTACATAAGCGACATAATAGCATTCTTCAAGGCGAGAGGCTCAAGGGGATTGAGTCTCAATCATGAAAGAGAACTATTGATGCTGATGTTTGCGGATGACATTGTAATGTTATGCGAATCATTTATCGATGCTCAAAGAAAGTTAACCATCTTAAAGGAATATTGTGACGAAAATTTGTTAGAACTGAACCCCAAAAAAACTAAAATCATACAATTTTCAAGATTTGGAAGGAAAAAGAAACTTGGAGAGTTTATTTGGCAAGGCGAACAGATCGAATGTGTTTCTTCTTATGAATATCTGGGGGTCATATTCTCGTCTTCTGGAAGATTCCGTCTGGCAGCAGATGCGGCCAATAGGAAGGCGAGGGCAGCCCTAAGTCAGACATATGAAGTACTAGTAAAAAGTAGAAACCCGACCTGGGAGGGTGCACAAAAGATATTCGAAGCCACTATAGTGTCTACACTTCTATATGGATCCGAGATCTGGGGTCTCCGATATCTCGAAAACATCGAAAGAACTAATGTTGACTTTCTGAAGAGGTACTTCAGGTGGCCGAGGAACACACCAGACTATTTAGTGAGAAGAGAGTCAAATAGAAACCACTTAGGCGGCCTTGTTATAGGAAGAATGTTTAGATGGCTGATCAAATTAATGGAGATGCCCGATGATAGATTACCAAAGATCTGCTACAACCGTCTTAGACATCTGGACGAGGGATCAGGCAATAGAAGCGAATGGAATTGGGCCTCCCAAACTAGAGAGATTCTGATAGCGGTTGGCGCCGAGGAGTTGTGGACTCGGAATAGCCCTCAGTTGGTGAGGCAAAGAAGGAATGACCTTATAGAAAAATGGGAGAATATGCAATCTGCAAAGGATCATCAAAGAATTGTAGAGTCCAGGTACAATGTTATATATAAGGATATGATCATGGGAGAAGACAGCAGCGTGCTTACATTGGACCTGGACATGACAAGAGTTCTCACCCAATTGAGAGTGGCGGGAGAAAGAGTGGTAATCTACACCAGAGGAATTAAATATGTCATTAGCCAAAGCGAAATATGCACAATATGTAACATGATGGAAGAGGAAAACCTACACCATGTCTTATTGGAATGTCCTATATATCGCCCCATGAGGGAGGAAATTAAGAAGGTCATAGATGATAATGGGAACAACGAACTACTAAGATTATTAAGTCCAGCAAACAAAAAAGAGGCCAAAGCAATTTATGACTTCGTAAGGGCAATCCTGAAATTTAGAGCCTTCGTCCTGAATGAATAGGGTCGAATTATATATTGCAGAGTTATATTTATACATTTGTTATTATTTTTAGAGTTTATTTGAATCATATATTACAGAGTTATATTTATACAATTGTTATTATTTCTAGAGTTTATTTGAATTATATATTACAGAGTTATATTTATACATTTGTTATTATTTTGAGAGTTTATTTGAATCATATATTACAGAGTTATATTTATACAATTGTTATTATTTCTAGAGTTTATTTTAATTATATATTACAGAGTTATATTTATACATTTGTTATTATTTTTAGAGTTTATTTGAATCATATATTACAGAGTTATATTTATACAATTGTTATTATTTCTAGAGTTTATTTGAATTATATATTACAGAGTTATATTTATACAATTGTTATTATTTCTAGAGTTTATTTGAATTGTCTATTGCAGAGTTATATACATTTGTTATTGTTTCTGGAGTTTATTTGTACATTTATTATTACTTCATTAAGTATTTGTTATTACTTCTAAAGTTTGAAAGGGAATTATTTATTGCGGAGTTGTGTTTGTACATTTGTTATTGTTTTAAATTTGTATGAATTAATTGTGGAGCTGTACTTATACATTTGTTATCGTTTCTGAAGTCTGTTCTAATTGTATATTAACTGTAACTCATTTATATGGCAACTTGATTGCTCAATAAATTAAATTATTATTATTATTATTATTATTATATATTAGAATTCAAGATGTAAAATTTATAAACATGGGAAAATATTTATATATATTTTCTTACCATGGCAACCATTTCTCCTATCTTTCCTATGAAGTAGAAGAGTAAAGTGGTCTTCAGAATATTTCAATGGCAAAATGAGAATATACATTTAAAGAGTATCTAAAAAATAATTGATTTTTGAATTTTAATCAAAATCGTTAGAGCGAATTTTGAGAAAATCGAAAAAAAACTGAAAAAGTACATCAGTAAAGTATTAGTACTCTTGGCCGATTTTGTTTAAAAGCTTATTTTCACGGGCCAGGAGGATACAAAACTTAAATATAAAATTTCAACCTCCAAGTTCAATTCCTTCATGCTTCAAATTGAACACACACCCACACACATACACACAGACCATGTTGCGAAAACCACTTTTTTGGACTCAGGGAACCTCAAAACGTGTATATCCATCAAAATCTCGACATCGAATTTTTGACATGAATCCAATACTTTCTCTCTCTCTATATATTAAACTATATAGAGGTAAGAGAAAGTAAAAATAATTATACAGTATTTAAATTTTTCTATTTGATATTTTTAGCATGTTTTTTTACATAACATCAACAAAATAACACGAAAAAATTGAATATAAAGTAAAGCAAATATTATTATTACTTTGGTATTAAATTTAAAAGCACTCTTCACATGTCCTTATTGAAATTTCAATATTAAAATTTTAGATATTTTTTTCTATTAAAGAATCATACAACATTAAAATGATTTTATTTTTATTAATATCAATAAAATATGCAAAGAAACCCTAATAATGGAGTCAGAATTCTAATTTTTTACTGTTCAATTTTTGTAACCTGCATATTATCATTTTATTATGAATAATATATTCTTTTGAAGTCCCCTTTGATTCAAATGAAATATTTTCTATCAAATTTATTTATTCATCTTTGTAAATTTAGGTGAATCGTTAATGCTTTTATATTACCCGATTATCTATTACTATCAGGGATGGGCAAAATCCTTTAAAAAGGATTAGATATCCGATTCGGAGATCCGACAAGCTCGGGCAATCCGATTGGCTAAACCGATCCGATTTAGAAAAAAGATTGCTGTTCGGACGGAGCGATCCAGACTTGCAATTCGAAAATCCGATCCAGTTTCTAATAAAATTGCAGAATTAAAATCTATTAATTCAGTCGAAATTGCACATTTTTAGACGTTTGAATGAAAAATTGATAAAAAGTTTTTCAAGGATTGGCAATACTTTGAAAAAGATTAGCGATCCCATTCTAGATCCAGGGAGCAAAAAGGATTTTGATTCAAATCCGAAAATTCCGGATCGGATCTTCGGATTTAAATCCAAAAAGATCGCGATCCTGTCCATCCCTGGTTATTATATTATATAGGATAAAATACTAAGCAAACAAATGCGTGTCTGTACGCAGAGCTCTCTTTTTACTTTCTCTTACCTCTATACATATGTTAATATATAGAGAGATAAAGTATTGGATTCATGTCAAAAATTTGATGTCGAGATTTTGATGGATATACACGTTTCGAGGTCCCCTGAGTCCAAAAAAGTGGTTTTCGCGACATGGTCTGTCTGTCTGTCTGTCTGTCTGTGAACAAAATATCTCAAGAACGAAAAGAGCTAGGAGGTTGAAATTTTATATTTAAGTTAGGCACCCCCATGGGACGTGACACGAAGCTTTTGAACAAAATCGCCGAAAGAGTTCTAGTACTTTACTGATGCACTTTTTCAGTTTTTTTTCGATTTTCTCTAAATTCGCTCCAACGATTTTTTTTTTTTAATTCAAAAATCTGGTGTGACTGTCGCACAGCACACAACTTTCTCTTACCTTCGGGAATCGAAAGTAGTGTTCCGTACTTGTCACACCAAATTTTTCGTGTCGACATCTATTTAGTTTCCGCCGATATATTAGAAATTTAAGATGTCAAAATTATAAACATGGAAAAATATTTATATTTTGTTACCATGGCAACCATTTCTCCTATCTTTCCTATGAAGCACAAGAGTAAAGTGTGCTTCAAACAATTTTGAGGGCAAAACGAGAATATACATTTGAAAGAGCATCTAAAAAATAATTGATTTTTGAATTTTAATCAAAATCGTTAGAGCGAATTTTGAGAAAATCG
This sequence comes from Euborellia annulipes, assembly GCA_023213315.1. Taxonomy (NCBI): domain Eukaryota; kingdom Metazoa; phylum Arthropoda; class Insecta; order Dermaptera; family Anisolabididae; genus Euborellia; species Euborellia annulipes. The sequence continues at coordinate 19,160 of JAKCPI010013555.1, forward strand.
AAAAAAACTGAAAAAGTACATCAGTAAAGTACTAGTACTCTTTGGCCGATTTTGATTAAAAGCTTATTTTTCCGGTCCCGGGGGGTGTTTAACTTAAATATAAAATTTCAGCCTCATAGCTCAATTCCTTCATGCTTAAAATTGAACACACACCCACACACCCACACACCCACCCACCCACCCACAGACAGACCATGTCGCGAAAACCACTTTTTTGGATTCAGGGGACCTCAAAACGTGAAGATCCATCAAAATCTCGACATCGAATTTTTTGACATGAATCCAATACTTTCTCTCTATATATATATTACATATATACATAGGTAAGAGAAAGTAAAAAAATCCAAATCCAACCTTGGAAAGATAATATTGATATATTGAAAACAAGAGGAATCTCAGTTAATTATACTCTTTAATTACACCAAAGAATACCAAAAGGGTTTAATTTAAATAAATTTTATGAAAGATTTGACCCCCAACATTCTTTTTAAAGTTTAGGCAAAGACTTTTTGAGCATGCAAAAAAATTGAGAGATCAGGGTCAGAGAGTAAAAGTCATTAGAAACAAGATCATAATAAATAATGTTCTGCATGAACTGGTAATGGAAAACGGAAGTGAGTCACTTGTGGAGACAAAAAACTTATAAAGAATGGCGAGGAAAGGATGCCGAGAGGGGACAGGACGTCATCGTTGAGGATAGCTTGCTGGAACATAGATGGAGTAAGAACATTATATAAGCTTGAGACCGAGGGAAGAAGCAGTCTCGTTAACGCCCACGTCATCTGCCTGGAGGAGACCTGGGCGACCTCAAGACCGGAGTTGCCATCCTATTTGAAAGAATATCAATTGTTCTACAGTGAGGCAGTTAAGGAGAAGAGAAGAGGGAGGGCGAGCGGGGGATTGCTTACGCTGGTCAGGAAGAGCCTAGAAAGAGTTGAACTGGTCGAAAAGACCAATCATTGGATAGCCGTAAAGATTAATCTCGATGGCAAGAATTATTACATTATTAATGTCTATTGGCCGCCGAAACACGAATTAGAAAATTGTATTGAGCTACTAACCGACTTGTGCAGCACCCTTCCAACCGACGATCATTCTCTTGTAGTGTGCGGAGATTTTAACTGCAGGATTGGGGAGTTAAACAACCTCCCAGAAGAGGTAGTGGAAGGTACATGCTTTCGAGAGACAAGAAGAAGTCTGGATACGTTCTCAGACAGAAGAGGAAAACTTCTAACAGAATCAATGGAGACTCTGGGTTTGATGGTCTGCAACGGACGGAGTCCCTCTGACCTTCCTGGAAGGTATACCTTCGTCTCCGGCATCGGTTCTAGTGTTATAGATCTAATGTGGGTAA
>JAKCPI010013558.1:0-12171 GCA_023213315.1 Euborellia annulipes
TGTCTTACACAACCTAAAATTTTTTTTTTTAAACCCACTTTTTTATAAAAACGTTCTAAAATGTTTGACAATAATAAATAGATATTTTTTAGCAAAAATATTTGATACAGCTAATATATGTACATTTGCCTATCAAATGCTTGATACAAGTTTAAAAATCTGGTGTGACTGCACACGTTCTCTTACCTTCGATAATCGAAAGTTGTGTTCCGTGCTTGTCACATCAGATTTTTTGAGTCGACATATATTTGGTTTCCATCGATATACATGTTTTTTTTCCATTCACACTCACTTTCACACACATAAAGACAGGCTTTTGGGCAACTCAGGCCATTTAAGAATAAAAGATCTGTATTTTTAATCTTCTTCTTCTCTCTCCCTTATTCCCTCGATACGGGGTCGGCGGACCTCACTTGTTCCCTCCAACCCTATCATGCGTTTTTGCGACAGGAACAGGCCGGCCCGTCGCAGGGTCTGACGCCTGTTTAAAAGAGGAAGGAAGATGTCTGTCTCAGACATTCAAAGAACTGATGGAATGCCTGTCCCAGCTCGGGCAGCTCGTGGTCGAGACACACACTAAAAATAGATTCTTACTTAAAGTTTGATATCTTTAGGCTCTTCTTGTTTGTTAATATCCACTAATCATTTTAATATATTTATTTATAAACTGAAAATATGTATTAATTAAAGAATATTGTAATTTCCCAACCAGAGAGTTTATTTATTTTTATGAAACAAAATTAACTGGTACAGTGCAACTGTCAGATCTTTTTATTTATAAAATACAATAAATATTTCTCTTTTTTTTCTTTAACCAATAAATATGTTTGTGATTTCAGGTTCTATATTTACCCGGTTTACTTTTGTTCGCCGTCATTATCTACAATTTTCAAGATTTCCTTAATTAAAAAACTGGAAGAGCCCGAGCCGCAGTGACATAATCTACTTTGGATCTTCTTTGAATGGGTGAGTTTAATCACTCTGCATATTTTTTCAAATGTTGAGAGTTTTATCAGGTATCAAAAAAAAAGAAAATAAGACAATACATTTCTTATTAGAAATGGTAAAATTTTTTTGGATATTAGCCGGAAATTGGATTCTTTGCATACTAGTATGTGCCAAAAATTTACGAAAAATACATTACTATAATTAATTTAATTAACCTGTATTGTTCAGATATTATTTGCCCATGGAAAGGGCTATAGTCTATATAAATTTAATTTAGCAATGGGATTCATTTTCTAGCTATACAATATATGAAGATTAAATTTGCTATTTTGTTTTTGTTTTTTTAAATACGGTAATATCAGCTGTTGAGCTGTTGACATTGACCTCTCTTTAAAGCCAGACCCAAACATATTAACTAACTTGTAAGTAATGACTAATGCCCAATCGCACCGTACGAGTTAAGCATGATTTAACGCTAAAATACTTAAGTTTCCAAATTTCGTTGTACCGCTTGCAAAGTCAAGCTAATGTCTAAATTTTAACTTAAATCTAAGCTCTTGATTTCGGGGGCTTAGCGTATGCTTAACCTAGAAAACAATTTTCTGTTAAATAAATGACATCTATTCCAGATTATATTGATAATATAATATTAATTATCTAATAATAATACATTTTTTTATTCGATCTAGATTTTTTTTTATAAAAAAACATGAACAATATGAACCTATTTTCGAAGATGATCTAAATATTATGAAAATAAAGGATTTTGGAATTTTTTGGAAATAATAAAATATGTAATATAAAATATATAGGTGCCCCGTATATATATATATTTTTATATTTGGCCAAGATATGCAGTTGAACTTGCATGTCTCTCGCAAGAGAATATAAAATAAAACTTCTTACTTGTCACACAGTTTAATATAAGACAAAACGATATTCTGTAGGCTATACATGTTTAATTTATTTAAAAAAAATTTTTACACGACCAACAGGACTCACCAATGGACTAATTATTATTAACATTGCGATTTTCTATTATATTTTTATATTTAACCTTAAATATAATTTAATATATAATTTTCTAAAGAGGTATAATTTGGTGTTCAATTTCCTTCCTTATTTATTAAAATAAAAAATTATAATCATGAAAATCAATATTTTGTTTTCTATTTCTGAAATTAATTAATATTTATAAACAATATGTAATTAATTTAATTTAAGAATATTCAAATAATAAACAACATTATTATTATTAACATCTGTCAATTTTATCAAAATCACCAGAATATCACTAAAATTTACAATGTTGCCATGTTGCACATTTATAAAATTCTTCTTTACTATTCCATGATTAAAATATTGCGGTTCAAAATAACAAGTTATTTAAGAGAAACTTTAGTTTAAGCACACTTAGTAAAGAGAGGCATAAATGTAAAACGGTGCAATTGGGCATAAGAGCCATAAAACAATTGAATTTTCAATATCACATTTTTATTTTTATTATTGATTATCAAAATTCAAAGATTACTAAGTGATGATCCTCGTTCCTAGGATTATATTATAGATTTTTTTTTTGTTCAGGAAATTGCACTTTGCAAACTTTGGTCCAGATGATAATTTCTTAGTTTGTTCCAACCCTATTTATATATCAATTTCATGAAACACAATATTGTTCCTCTTAAGTTCTCTCATTTCTTGAATTGTAATGAAAATTCGAAACCAAGATCTGTTGGACCTCTTTCACCTCCCTAATGAATCATTTTAATATCAATTATGGTATAATGTTACTAGTTCTAAGTTAACTTAATCATATATCCGTGTTATAGTTTGAATTTGTTATTACAATATTATGGAGTAAAAAAATCTGGTGTGATAGTCGCACAGCGCACAACTTTCTCTTACCCTTCGGCAAGAGAAAGTTGTGTACTGTGCTTGTCACACCAGATTTTTTGTGTCGACATATACTTATTTAGGTTCCGTCAGTACGGTACATTTGAATTCAAGGGGTTTTTTTTAAGACCAATTATTATTTGAAATTCCTATCGGGATCCCCGTTTGTTTACCCGAGGTGCTTCCATGCACGAAGACACACCTCAAACCCAACCGGCCTCTGACCGTAGCCATCTACCGGTACCCCGTGGAGTTATATTATTTCTTATCTCTAACCCTCCTCCTCCTGCGTTCAATTCTAGCTAGTGAACTAATCCTTATTTCTGGCTCAACACAGTTCCTTTTATCCAACCTCTTCTATGCTAGGAAGGATGTCCTAGTTGAGGATCGACTCCCACAGCACCGGCGTGTAGCCTGCTCCTTTCGAAGAATCTATCACTGAGAGGGAACCTTCTTTCCCTTACATTAAATAAATATTTTTATTGAAGCTTAATGACTGATGCCGAGAGTTTCGGTTCAATAAATATTTTTATTTAATGAAGGGATTTGAACGCCTATCTTCTTTGTAGAAGCCGACATCCTGGCCCACTACATCAGGGAGCCCCCTTAAAATTGAACTTTTTTATTTATACCAATGAATAAATTACAAGTATAATTTGTCCCCATGATGCCTCTGTTTTTATCAGAACTTACAATTTCCAAACCTTATAATCTAATCTCACCTAGCATATTCTTACTATTAGAAGTCCCATTTGAGCCCACATTCTTATTTTCCCCATATTCTTCCTGGTTGCGACAATAGTCATCGTACGTCTTTGAACCTTTAGTATTTTGCTGACGTTTTTATTTCTCAAAATTTGCTATAACGATTTTGATTCAATAAGACTTTAGTGGAAACTTATATTGAGTATGATTCTGGTTCATGCATATTTATTTATATCATATTGATTCTGATTTAGTAAATAAGTCTTTTACGCCCGTGATTTACACAACCACTAGAGTTGAATTATCTTTCAACTCGGAAAGCCTTTGATTGAGAAATGAATGAAATTTTCCTTCAAAACCCATAACCATCAAATTTATCCCCAGAGCAGCGGTACCGATTTGATGATTTTGGTATGCAGTTTTTGAATTAAATTTTATTAGATTGATTTTTTTCTCCTCTCCTGTGGATGATTGAATGAGAAAGAGAGAGTATGTAGTAAATAAATAAATAGATTTTATTTTTTGTTGGTGTGTAAAGTCGAAGTTTACGGCTCGGGCCAAGATCGAATGTCTGCGATTGGACGGGAAGGAGTTGGGGGGAATAGAGGGGAGATCCGCCCTTTTAGAGGACACGCAAGGGCTCCACACTTTTGTCAGCTGCAAGGGACTGATGTGGACAGCAGCAACTTACGACATCCGTATCCTCTCGTTTCTAAAATTGGGAATAATTAATTTAGCAAGAGATGAACTATCCAACTGTTAACTAACCAATGCCAGAGACCTTATTGAAATTTCATATTACTTTTGAAATATCTTTTTTTAAAGTTTTTTCAGCATTTTAAGCTTTTTAGTGATTAAACAAAACTTATTATTAATATATTACTATCGATATTGGTCCAGGCATATTTATTTATACCATTTGGTAAATGATTAAAGGGGGTTCAGGAGCGACGTCTAAACGTACTTTAAAAAAAAAACTAGACTATTATAGGAATTTTTCATTGCGGTTTTTTTTTTTAAATGAATTAAATTCATAAGAGATTATTGGGACATCGAGCTATAATTTTTTTAATGACTTATTAAAAAATTATCGTAATTAATTTTTTTGTTATCAAGCAAATACAAAAAAAAAAACAATCAGCCCCAATAATCTTTAATTTTTTTTTAAAATGAAGTTATTGTTATTATTAATCACATATTAATTAAGAAATTTTTAAAATAAGCTTAGATGATTTATTTAAAAACCAATTGTCAAATTAGTTCAGCATTCATGCAATAGATGGCAGGCTAGTGTAACAGCTGATCCTATATTAAATAAAGAAGAAATTTGCTAGCAGTTTTCTCGTTCCACTCATATAATACAACCATGTCGGTATGTTCATTTGTCAGCAGGGCCTCTAATTTTTCAACACATTTGTTCACTTTGCCACAAGCTTCTGTTCACCCTTAGGAGCAAAAAAAAAAATGTTTTAAGTTGGACAAAGATTGAGACAAACCATTTGGTCACCGGATGGATACTCTTCCTGATGTTTCACTTTGTCTTTAGATTTTTTCACCTCTCTTTTACCAGAGTTAATAGAAAGAAAAATAAATAAATAAAGCTTTTATTTGAAATGTACAAAAAAGTAAAATAAATACATATGAAATCTACAATTATAGAGCATAGTTATTTTAATTTTTTACTGTATATTAAATATTAATAAAATGCTATTTTCTTAATATATTTTATTCCTATTTTTTTTTTTTTTTTTTAACAAAATTTAAATCAAAATTTTATTGAGGTTCTCTATTTGATTTAATTTCAATCGCTATCTTTTTCAATAGCGTTTTTAAAGAAGAAAAAAATTGGACTATATAATTATTATTGTAGAGTGTCTTTTAACTAGTTTAAAAGAATATTTTAACCAAGGCCAAGCACGATGGGTGGCCTCGAAAAATCAGCGTGGCGAAGGTCCCCATGGGGACATGCATGTTGCCATAGGTTTTTTTTTTTTAACACTCACACTTTTTTCTCATTCACACTCACATACACACAGTCTTTTCGGCAACTTGGGCCATTTAAGACTTTCAACGATACTCGTATGTTTAATATATCTATTGGGGGCCCAGGCATTCTTATTGAAGCCATTTGGTATCCAAATGGCTTAAATAAAATAATCGGACTGCCTGGGGTCCGAACCCGCGACTTTTGGTATACTAGGTTAGCACGCTAACCCCTACACCAAGCCCGAGGGCGTCTTAGGTATCAATCTATATCAAAAAATGTACTATTTTTAAAAGTTAATAGTGTAGACGAATTGAAATTGAATTTAGTTAACTCAAAATATAGTATTAGACTAGTAGAACCTTCCCTAGGATTATCTAGTGCTATTACAATAAGGCTTATTAAATACTCTTATTTTTTAATTTTCTTCATCAAATTGTACTTGTGGTGCTTTGCCTCGTTTTTTTTTATTATCTACAACTTATAGAGCTCCTTTTTTTAAAATTTTTTAAAATATCATTTATTTAATGCGAATAATCTAAAAAAAAAAATTTATTTTTTCGAAAATCAAAAAAAGGGCTTCTATAAATAGTAGATATTTTAAATGGCTTTAATTTAAAAAAAAAATTTGAGGTCAATAGCTTCTAAATTGTGGCCGCTGGAAAGTCCCAAAATTAGCACTTCAAGACGCGCACCTTAATATAATTATATTATTTAATAAGTATTGTCATCGAAAAATAGGGTATGTCATCTAGTCAGAGAGGTAGGCCTATATCAAAAGAATAAAATAAAAACGCTCGCTAAACTTTTTATTTCGTCATATTAAAGAATTTTGCGCCTTTTCTCAGTTATGCCTTTGCTTAATATTATATTTAACAAATCTTTCGTTTCGCATTTTGCACGCTATTACTAATTGAATATAAATTAAAGTGAATGCTACTTAGAAGATAAAGAATTTTGTAATAACAAATGAACAGACCACCCAGGGAAAAATGAAACGATAAAATTCCTTTTAATATTAAAAAGGAATAAAGAATTTTTTTATTTATTTAGGTCCTGCCTATCTTTTTTTTTTTTTCTAACTCTTAACCCCATTAATGGCGGCTTTTGAAGTCAAAAAATTTGAAAATTTGTTTGGACAAAAGTTTCTCTTTTTTTTTGTTTGGTACCCATTTTATTTTGACTGAAGCTAAAAAGCTTTTTGACTTTTTCTCTCTTTCTCTGTCTAATCCCCACTTGGAGTGTGAAGAAAAGGGATTGGGGGAGTGCAAAAAAAAAGACGGTTAAGGGACACCAGTTTTATTATTGATCGGCAAAATTTTTATTGAGAATGTTTGCAACATGTACTAATTTAAAATTGATGTTTGCAAGATTTTGGAGGGGGGGGGGGTGGGAAAACAAACTTCACTGACCTAGGTGCTTTAATTCGAGATAAAAAAGGTTAAAAACAGTTTGTTTTTTTTTATTTAATCATCAAATATAAATCATTTCATCAATTAGCAACATCTTGCTCAAATTTTTTATGCAATTTTTAATATTCATTGTCATTTTTTTTTAAACTAATATTGGTCGGATTTTAAATATACTTTAATATATCAATGAATCAATCTCTCATTTTATTTTGTTTTTTAATTTTTTTCTCATCAATCATCAAAGAGTGTTTAAATAAAAATTAAAATAATTAATTTTAAAAATCGCATTTTAATTAAATATTGTAAATAAAAATTCTGTGAATTAGTTGGATTGTAATTTAATTTCATCCACAATTAATCGTAGTATTTTTATGGCAAATTATAAAAATTATTAATTATTTTAATCAAGCGAACTTTTGATGAACAAGAGCCATGTCTCTACTCTAGGAGACGGTAAAATATAGATTTATTTGCCCTCGGGCTTGGTCTAGTGACTAGTGTGCTGGCCCTATACCAAGGGTCGCGGGTTCGGATCCCATGCAGTCCGATGTAATAATTGTATTCAAATTAAAAAGAAAAAAATTAACAAGGATTACCAAGGAGGAATTGCATTCAATAATCAATATTACTTTCACATAACTCTCCTAGAGAAGGATCAATGTCAATAACACTTTCGATAATTAAATCATTAAGGTATTCAACACTGTTTTTAAATATAAACACCCATCAGCCAACTACAGTTCAAATTAGGCCACAAAATAAAACTAAAACTTTTAAGAGTTCAGGAGACGCAAGAATGAATATTACAACAATATATTGGAATTCGATTGTTTTAAAAAGGGAGGTATTTTAAAACAATCGAATTATAATAATCAGGACTACGCCATTTTTCAATAATATATTGGAAGTTTTCATTATTGTTGGTTTTCGGCAAACAGAATAAAATAACTTTAACCAGCAATAAAGAAAAACTTTCAAAATATTATTTTAAAACTTGATTTTTAGTTTTTCTTTTTCCTTTATTCGGCAACCTTAGGTCATTGCCATTCATTACAATATCCACGATTTAATACAAAATGATCGCAATACTTTCTCTCTATATATATTTCATATATAGGGTAAGAGAAAGTAAAAATTAATGAGGGTGCAAAGAGTCCATTTCCGAAAGTGCCTAATTAATAAAATTTGAAAAGTTGAGTTTTTAATAGCATGTTGTTGGCACAACTGAAATACCCAGTATACATTTGAAAATAGTTTTTCAGTGAAAAAAAGTTTCTATATCTTATTTAAAACAAATACTGAAAATCGAGTACAAATTCAAACCGGGCCTAGTTGCATTTTATTCCATTTCCCAAGACTGTCTTGTTCCAAACCGTCAGATGCTCATCCAAAACTACTTGCTTGCTAATATCTAAGATGGCGACTTTCACCCACTAGTTGCAAGCTTCTACAAAATTGTATATTTTAAAAAACTGGGGGACATTTTTATTAGTGCAGACCTATATTTCTACTCTTTTTAATAATAATTATTGTTGACTAATCTGCTACTTTTATGGAATTTTCTTTTTTGTTTTGCTATGTTGATTGATTCTGACCAGTTGCATTTACAGTGCCAAAACCCGCTAATTGCAAAAGGTCCAATTCCAAAAGTGCCTAGTTGAATATTAAAACAGTTTATTACTGCTATATAGAAAATAATACCGACCTAAGACCGTGTAAATTGTGTTTCTAATTTATTTACAGATTTTATAAACATAACAGTCATAAATTAACAGAAAATACAGGTTTTTCTCGTTTCCTGAAAATTTGTTCCGGATGCAACTAGACACTTTTGGAAATGGACGACTCATATGATGGTACACTTGTTTTTATTTTATTTATAATTTTAGTTATAAAAGCTAGATTATATTATAAGCGGACATGCACAAAGATATTTTTTTGTTTTTGGATAAAAAAAGGCTCTTATCGTAGCCCACATCCCATGACAATTGAGAGTATCAATATTGAATTGGCTACAGTGATAGGATAAGAAAGATCAGTTGCCATTCATTTCAAATCTTGGAAACTCGGAGATAATATTTTCATATTTGTTTATGATGGAATGAGGAGGGAGAATAAAAGGGAGCCGACCTGTGTCCCATGGGACACGAAATGTCTTCTACCCCAAACTGAAGAGAGAATGTCAACATGGACCAAAAAAAGTCACGTCTTCCGGAGGCTGTTTCCAAACCAAGTAGTTACATCTGGCTTTTTGGGTTTCCTGTCCATTCCCATCCTCCTTCAATTTGTAATTCCTCTGTTGTTCTACTAATGAGTTAACAAATCACACGCAGGGGGGAATCGGTGACTGATGAGCACATCAGACCCTCGGGGCGGGTCCACACATTCGGTGACATTTTCGCAATTGTACTACTACTATCTGGACACATTAGAATCATAGAAAAGCATAATTAACAGATTTATTTTGATTAAATTACGTGAAATCGAGAAGGAATTCAAGATTAAGAGTAATTATAAGTTTGAAAAAGAATTGAGAAATAAAAAAATCTTAAGTTCTGAAAAATGAACTCCTTTCTTTAACTAATAATTCTGTCTCGTTATTTTTACTTTTATTTTTTTGTCTTGTCTTATTATTTTTCTATTTTCGGGAACAGCAATAACATAACGAGATTAGACTAAAACATTTATTAAATCAGGCTAGAGCTGTTAGCAGCGGCGTTACTAGCCTTTGATGGCGAGGGGGGGTGAAGATCAACTAGGGGGCAGTTTTTCGTTCGACCTTTTTTTTTAGTAATTTTTTTTTTTTGTAATTTTTCTCCGGGTTTGTGATACATAATGAATTTATTATGAAATTCAATCCCGTCCAGACGACAAAATTTATTTCAAGTGAATTGGCTTTAATAAATTCTTCGGACTGTCTGGAACACGAACCCGCTACCAACTCCACCGATCCCGAGGACGCTTCTTGTACTTCATAGAAAATATGGGTGAAATAATAAAGATGTTTTGAATTCTAATTATAAATATTTGAAATTCCTATCTGGTTCCCCGTTTGTTTACCCGAGGCGCTTCCGTGCTCGAAGACACACACCTCAAACCCAACCGGCCTCTGGCCGTAGCCATCAACCGGCACCCCGTGAAGTTACATTATTTTCTATCTCTAACTTCTCCTCCTGCTTTCGTCTCTAGCTAGTGAACTAATCCTTATTTCTGGTTCCACCCGGTTTTATCCAACCTCTTTTTATGCTGTGGAGGATGTCCTAGTTTGAGGAGGGACTCCCTCAGCACCGGCGTGTAGCCTACTCCTTTCGGATAATGAATCACGGACAGAAAATCTTCTTTACGTCCCTTTCTCAGGACGGGATGTCACAGCAACTCCCTCTCCTCGTAGAGTTGCCTGGGGGCTATTGTGGTGAGATCCAATATTCCAATCCAGTGCCTAATTGAGGATTTGTTTACATTAAATAAATATTTTTATTTAATGAAGAAATCCCTCAAGCCCAGGATTTGAACACGGATCTTCTTTGTAGAAGCCGACATCCTAGCCCATTACACCAGTGAGCCCCCTTGAATTCTAATGTAATGCAGGAAACTAAATCTCTATAGTCGCCTATATGTCGACACAAAAAATCTGGTGTAGTGTGATGTGTGATCATTACACCAGATTTTTAATTTATTAATTGACTGCCTTAAAAATAATTAAATAAAACGAAAGCCTATAGAATCTATAGCATAGTATTTGGCATTTGCTGCGTTCTACTTGAAATACCGGGAAATTTTATATTAAAAGTCACTTCGAATTTTTATTCCCTCTTTTCTTATTATATTATATAAGAAGACATTTAAAATAGATTATTAGTTCGCGTTAGAAAGGTCGATTTTACTTGATTCTTGCGCCTCCCTAATAAAAAGAAAGATAAAAGGATTGACGTGGCTCCTTTTCTTCGCTTCCCCCCTAGTAATTATACGTAAATAATTAATGGCCTTTTGTCTTAAAACCTTTTGAGTCCCGTTTAAGTAGTGCCCTTTTCTTTGCCCTTAAATTAACTTGTTTTATAACATTTGTCGTCGCGTTTTAATTATATTTAAAAAAAAATTTTATTAAAAGGGAGGGTCAAATTTTAGAAGAAATTTTTTATTAATTAATCATCAAGAATGATCAAGAGGTTGATGGATTCTAGAATATAAGAATCCAATACGTTTAAATCGCAAATTAATTTATTTTTGTCTTGTTTAAAGAAGTAGTTATTTTATTTACCTCTATATATGTTAATATACAGTATAGAGAAAGTATTGGATTTATTTCAAAAATTCGTTGTTGTGATTTTTGATGGATATACACGTTTTTGAGGTCCCATGAATCCAAAAATCTGGTGTGACTGTCGTACAGCACACAACTTTCTCTTACCTTCGGTAATCGAAAGTTGTCTTCTGTGCTTGTCACACCAGATTTTTCATGTCGACATATTTAGTTTCCGCCAATTTATAAGTAGGTCTCTGGGAAAATATTTATATTTTGCTCCCATGACAACCATTTCTCCCATCTTTCCTATGAAGTACAAGAGTAAAGTGGTCTTCAGAAGATTTCAATGTCAAAATGAGAATATACATTTCAAAGAGAATCTAAAAAATAATTGATTTATAAATTTTAATCAAAATCGTTGAGTGTGAATTTAGAGAAAATCGAAAAAATCCGTAAAAGTGCATCAGTAAAGTACCAGTACTCTTTGGTCGATTTTGTTCAAAAAGCTTCGTGTCCCGTCACATGGAGATAGCAAATTTAAATATACAATTTTAACCTCCTACCTCTTTTTCGTTCTTGAGATATTTGTTCACAGGCAGACAGACCATGTCGCGAAACCACTTTTTTTGATTCAGGGGTCCTCAAAACGTGTGTATTTCCATCAAAATCTCGACATCGAATTTTTGCCATGAATCCAATTACTTTTTCCTTATAAATGTATATTAACAAATACATATAGATAAGAGAAAAGTACAAAGTGGTTTTCACAAAATGGTCTGTCTGTCTGCCTGTAAACAAAATATCTCAAGAACGAAAAAAGAGTTAGGAAGTTGAAATTTTATATTTAAGTTAGGCACCTCCCTGGGACGTAACACGAAGTTTTTAACAAAATTTCGTGGACAAAGAGTCCTATTACTTTACTGATGAATTTTTCAGTTTTTTTTTCGATTTTCTCAAAATTCGCTCCAACAATTTTGATTAAAATT
>JAKCPI010013559.1:0-14804 GCA_023213315.1 Euborellia annulipes
TTAGTATAAATGGAACAGAGTGAATGAGAGAGAGAGAAGGAGTAAAGTGGTTAGTTAGTGAACTTGGACAACTAGTCACAAGTTTAAACAATCATAAATGTCTTAAGAAAGAGAAAGACTAGTATATTCTTCTTCAATACAGTGAATAAACTTTCTTACACTAAATAGGTTACATAATGTTAAAAAAAATTTGACAAATTAGATGAGTGATTTCCAAACTTTATGTTATCGCGCCTCCCTTAAAAATATTTAATCGAATAACGCCTCCCCTTCCCCCCCCCTATTTTTATAAATTGTTACCAATACAAACATTTTTATTTCATGTACATGTATTATACAAACTATTTATTATATTATCTATAAGATTTTAGCAATACTTTAGAAAATTGCTCGCTGTGGCTAATATTCGCGCCTCCCTTAAGACTAGTACGCGCCTCCTTAGGGAGGCGCTTCATGGTTTGGGAAACACTGAATTAGAAAATTCATCTACTTTTTTCTTATTAAAAGTTTAAATTCTCTCAAATGACGTTTCAGTTCATGGTTTGGACCATCTTCAAAGCTGGCAGATATAATATCACTGTAGTTTTTGTGCTAATTCAGATAATAATAACTAATATATAATCAAATAGGAAAAATAAATGAGCAAGCAGCTAGTTATATTTCATTTTATTAACAAACCAAGGCCGACGTTTCGGTCACGTATGGGACCAACTTCAGGGTCAGGTTAATGTCTGAAAATACATATATCCTCGCCAAGTTATATTTGGCATTCACAATTACACATAGATTAATCATGACAATGCCTCAAATTATGTTGTTACCATACCATGGACAGAGAGTGTCATCATTCACTCTCTGTCCATGGTATGATAAGAATAAAATTTGAGGCATGATCATGATTAATCTATGTGTAATTGTGAATGCCCAATATAACTTGGCGAGGATTATATGTATTTTCAGACATTAACCTGGCCCTGAAGATGCTCCCATACGTGACCGAAACGTCGGCCTTGGTTTGTTAATAAAATGAAATATAACTAGCTGCTTGCTCATTTATTTTTCCTATTTGATTATCAACACTCAGCTATATACCTCCTTCAAACTAATATATACTATCAGGACAGAACCCTGAAGTAGAAAATCAGCTGAGAGAGAATCTTTTTTTTTTTTTAAATAAGATTTCATTCATTTATTTATCTCATTAAACGCCCAGTCCAATTTTTTATAGAAAATAATTTTATTTTATTTTTTTATTATTATTTTTTGCTCGATTTAATTTAACCCATTCTGAGAATTGAATGTTTTTTTAGGTTTTATTTTTAGACGATGGATGGAGAGAAAGTTAGCTTCTTTAAGCGACTCTCTCTTTGTCACTTGCACTCTTTTTCTATTTGGGTGAATAAATCTCAATCATAGGCATCATTTGGGGGGGGGGTGCGTTTGCCCCCTCCCCCAAGGGCTCTGATTTTTATAAAATTGTATATTATTCTAAATAAAATACTCCAAAATACATCTACGAGTATACAAACTGTACAAAATTAAACAATTAAATTAAATATGTTTTGGCCAAATTTGAGTAGCCATTTGTAAGTAAATTTTAAGAAAAAAAAAAATGTTTGCCCCCCCCAAGAAAAAGTTGAAATGACGCCACATAATAATAAATAGGATTTTCACCAAACATAATATAATATGATAGGAAATTTTAGAAAAAATAATTCTAGAAGATAAAATATTATAAATAGGGCCTACCATTAAAAATAATCCTGATCCGTCCCCGCGATGTGAGAATAAGAAGGAGAAAGATGACGAACATTAGAAATAATAATCGATAATTCTCGAGCACTAATTAAAACACTGATGAACACTGATTATCACAAAATAAAAAGAAACTTGTAATAAAAGACGCGATAGAGTAGTTAACCAAACGCGAGGCACAAGCCTACTGAAGCTTCAAGGTCGCGCCTTCACTTTCACTTATAAAAAAGGAGCGAATTCAGAGAGGAGTGGAGGGGATGCTATGGCGCGTAGATAGAAGGGTGTGACTTAACGCACAACTTTCTCTTACCCTCGGTGGGGTACTTGGCTGACACACCAGATTTTTTGTGTATTTAATTTCCTATTGCATCTTAGTTTCAAAGAGAACCCCTTTTGAAACAAAATTAACATTCAAATCCCTATAGGAATTTATTAACATTGGCTTAATGGAAGGAAGTGCAGGAAAATGAGTATGAAAAATCTGAAATACTACCCCAGTACTTCAATTTTCACGAAAAATTTTATTGATAAGAGCAAATTAAAAAAATAGTTTTTTTTTCTCATTCACACTCACACACTCTCATACATTCCATATAGTCTTTTCGGCAAATAAGCCCATTTATATATTACATTTATATATCCAAATGGTTTTGTAATAGGTTTTTATTGTACTTATATTGTAGTATTATTGTATTTAAATTTTTTTTTGTTATACAAATTTTGTATAAATATATTTTGTAACGACTTTTAGCCCAATGGCGGTAAGCCAAAGGGGCAGAATAAAAAAAAAATATATCCAAATGGCTTAAATAAAATCATCGGACTGCCTGGGATCCGAACCCGCGACAGGCCTACAAGGCCAGAACGCTAAACCCTACACCAAGCCCGCGGGCTAAAAAATAGTTAATTTTCATGAATTTTAATCTAAAAATTTGGTGTGGCTGGTAGAACAGCACACAACTTCTCATTCCTTCGGTAATCGAAACTTGTGCAGAATACAGGTTTCAATTACTGCTGCAGAATGCTTTTCACACCAGATTTTTTTGTGTCGAGATATATTTGGACCGTTTATTTTGAAAGTGTTGGAAGTCAATTTTCAAAAAAAAAAAAAAATGAGATATCACATAATTTGTGCTTAATTTAATGTAAGTTTTTGCCCGGGAGCGTGGCTCAGAGAGAAGAGTCCCGGGTTCGCTTCGCGTCCCAAGCGAGAAAAATGTATTTCACTACAAATCATTTGAAATAAATAGGGATGGGGTCTAAATGGACTTAGTTGTCGAAAAAGACCTTAAACAAAAAATGTAAATTTTTTATATATAAATAGTTAGTGGTAAATTTCTTAAAAAAATTCCCATGATTTGTACAATTGGAATTTGGTCGGTAAAGAAATTGAGCAATCATTGATTATGAAAGTGGTGTAAGTCCAATTTGAGGTAGGTGAGATGTTTGTCTGTCATTAGCCAAAGGATTGTTATTATGTAATAAATCAATGTAGAAAACATAATAAATTCATCTTACATGAAATAAAATGAGAGAATTTCATTTCAATAAAAATCTTCAAAACGCAATCAAAAAATCTGGTTTGACTGGCGCACAACACACAACTTTCTCTTATCCTTCGGTAAGAGAAAGTTTGCACCGTGCTGGCCACACCAGATTTTTTGTGTCGAGATATATTTAGTTTCCCATAACACTTAGTTAACTTCAAGGGCGGATACAAGGGGGGGGGGGTAAAGAGGGTAATTACCCCCCCCTGAGATTTGAAAAAAATATTTTTTTCGAAAAAAAAAATGAATTTTTAAAAATTAATGCTTAAAAATTTGATTTGTATTTATATTCTGGCAAACAAGTAAAGAATGCGCCTTTAAATTACCGAAATTAAGAAAAAAATGTGTGCTGTGCGACCAGTCACTCCAGATTATTCCCCCCCCCCGAGAAACACCTCTGGATCCTCCACTGGTTAACTTGACCATTTGCATTTCATAAGTAAAAAGTAAAAAGTCAATTGATTCAAAATTTCCATAGACTCTGTTTATTTTAAATGTTAACTGTTTGAAATAAACAATGGTTATTTTTGAAAATTTTAATCTCATATTTGGATATTTTATACACAATAGAGGATTCCTAAATAAATACAATTTTTTTTTTAAATGTGTATGTAAAAAATTCCAAATTTATTCAAATAATCTACAAAAAACAAATTTAATATAATGTAAAATGTTTTTCTAGTTTTTCTGAAACTTTGCATTTGGTTATTATCTAGCTTTTGCACTCATATCTTCAATTATAATGAGAGTGAAAGAGAAAGGAGATTGAGTGCATAGCAACTGGTCAAGGTCAACGAGATCATAAAAGACGACAATCAGAGCGACGTCATCGCCCAAAATAGCATGGCGCCCAGACGTCTGTGTCTGTGTCTGGCAATGTACTAAGCAACCTGAAAATATTGTCTCGTCAAGATGATTGTTTAAATGTTCAAATTGGGAAACTTCTTTTCAACAAAAGTTGTTCAGAATGAATAAAACAATTTTGTTTATACAAATTATTTAAATAAAATTAATATTTCAAGGGTATATTTTGATTTTTCTATTTCCTTCATCAAAGCAATAAAGATTAATAATGTTAAGCAATGCCAAGCGGTACTTAATCCCGGAATGGATGACCTCCAAAGGGCAAGTGAATGAGAGAAGTGAAACCTCTAGAAGCCTCAAATCAAAATAACCTCACTTTAAAAGTCCCTAAAATAAATTCGAAAAATCCAAAGACACAGTCTTTTCTCGAGTAACTTGTGGTCAAAAAAGCAACAAATTAAATCCACTCAGGACCTAACAAACAAAAGAAAGCAATATGTCACAAAGCCATAAATAAAATAAAAGAGACTACATTTTATTTTTTTATTACCTAATAAAATTTGAACTTGGCCTAGTTTTAATGAAAAGGTCATTCGCCTCTAGATTTTTATAAAAAAAAAAAAAAAAAAAAAAAAAGATTACTCTACGAATTGATTTAATGAATTTAAATAAATAATTTTAGTTTTAAAATTTTTTATCAATCTTAATGTACGTTAGGAGGGAATTATTTATTAGTTGCCCAAATCACCGTCAAGATAGGATGGCGCTATCGTACAGTAAAATTTATTCCTTTCACATGTCAGGCTATTGAAGTTTTCAAAATGGGCTTGAGTGTCAAAAGCAGACAAATACGCTTGGTGCCATCAACTTCAAATTTTTTTTTAATTCAAGGGCTTATAAACTCTATCTAAATTGCAAGTGTCAACAAAATTGTTCTATAATCTTGGATGTTATTAACGCGAGAAAGCCAGCCAGTTTTTGTGTTTGAGTGAAAACAGCAGACAGATGCTTTATTATATTATATATTATTTTATATCTAAAAAATAGTTGATTTATGAATTAAAAAAAAAAAATCGTTGGAGCGAATTTTGAGAAAATCGAAAAAAAAAAAAAAAACTGAAAAAGTGCATCAGTAAAGTACTAGTACTTTTTGGCCGATTTTGTTTAAAAGCTCATTTTCACGCCGTAGGTGGGTGTTTAATTTAAATAAAAAATTTCAACCTCCTATCCCATTTCCTTCATGGTTAAAAATGTCCACACACACAGACACAATAGCCCCCAGGCAACTCTACGAGGAGAGGGAGTTGCTATGACATCCCGTCCTGTGGAAGGGAGGTAAAGAAGGTTCCATCTCAGTGATGCATTTTTCGAAAGGAGTCAGGTGCTGAGGGAGTCCCTCCTCAAACTAGGACATCCTTCATAGCATAGAAAAAGGAGCCGGTTGGAACCAGAATTAAGGATTCTACACTAGGTAGAAACGAACGCAGGAGGAGGAGTTAGAGATAGAAAATAATGTAACTTCACGGGGGGCCGGTGGATGTCTTCGGCCAGAGTATAAGGTGTGTGTCTTCGTGCACGAAAGCACCTCAGGTGAATAAACGGGGATCCCGATAATAATTTCAAATAATAATAATAATTGGAATAATCACCTACAAGCAAAACCTTCCTGAGTTTCCAGCACTAATTCTATAATGTCAAACAACAATAAAATACTTTTCGACTGTTCAATGTAGATTACCTAGTAAATTCAAGCAATTTGTCTGCATAAATCCACCCACTCGTTCGTTCGCCTGATGATGGCTAGGAGCACTTATATTTAAGTAAGCAATTAGTATGCTAAATCCAACTAAACTGTTTTATGACATCAGAAATAATGATTTTCTTATTGAGCAATAAATGTGGCACAAAGTCTTCTCCGCTTTTAGGCTAGGATGGGTTTTTATAACAACAACAAAAACAAACAACAACAACAAAAGCATCTCAAAGAAATGGATATTAAGAGCAAGAACTCAAGTTTTCTTGTCCGGTGGCTTCATGATGGACATTGCTTGGCAAATGCAGAATCGTGTTAAAGAAAAGTGGGGCCCAACTTGTGCAAACTTTTTAATGACGTCATCCATTTGTGTCGAGATTCTTATGTAGTGGAAGCTCGAGGGGCTTTTAATGATTCAGTTATGGCCAATATTAAACGGAGAATAATTTTCTAATTTCAACGTCGAAATGAATAAACTATAGATAGAAGGAATTAAGAAAGAATTTAGAAATGGGGCTTCAATTATAGATGTAACCATGCTATTAATAAATAAAATTTATTACTTTCTCGTATAGAGAAAGTTATGTAATCGTAAAAAAATTCGACTTCGAGATTTTGATGTTTCTCCACGTTTTAGACCTCCCTGAGTCCAAAAAAACCATTTTTGGCATTATGTCTGTGTGTGTGTGTGTGTGTGTGTGTGTGTGTGTGTGTGTGTGTGTGTGTGTGTGTGTGTGTGGGTGTGTGTGTGTGTGTGTGTGTGTAAACACGATTGCTTAAAAACCAAAGCAGCTAGATCGATGAAATTTGGTATAAGCTCCTTACCCTAAAATTGTAGATTTCTATCAACTTTTGGAGTAAATACGTCACTTGGAAGTAGTACTTTACTTAAAAAGTTTTTTCAAAAATTTTGAAATTTTCAATTTTTTTGTTATATTATGATAAAATACTCTATTTTAAAAAGTTTTTATTCTTTGACATTTTTTCGAAAACTGAATAGTTTTTGAAATATTTAAAGAAGAAATAGAAAATTTTCGTTAATTTTGATAAAAAATCAAAAGAAAATCATACAGGTGTCATTAAAAAAAGGGTAAATATAAACAAATGAATTTGTGATATACCCGGCACCCCCCTAGTTACGCCCATGCCTCTTCCTCCCCTAACGCGTTACGTAATATGTGGACAACTCCTAAGGTATTTATTTAAAATTTATATAATATTCCTTTATTTAATAAAAATTGGGAGTTCGAAGATTGCTAATAAAGAGAAATAAAAAAAAGTGTTTGAAAATTTTATATACAGATAAAAGGGAAAATTTCAGAGAATATAGAACGATGATTCTTTTTACTATGATTTGATTGGTTGAAAGGATGGTTAGATTAAAGAAAATATATATTTTTAATTATTCAATTTTAGTTCCATGTGAATATTCTCTAGGAAATTCTAAACTCATTACAAAAAATCCGATGCGAATTGGATGCGCCGTTTTCGAGTTATAGACAATTGAATTATCAAATATTTTATTCATTTCCCATGTTAAGTATTTCAGGCTCTTAATTTGGCCAAAGGAGGGGAGGGTCGTGTGTCGGCAGGTTCCCCCACCCCACCGCTCTGATTGTTGATGAGGAGAAAGGCGCCAGGCCCCGCCCCTCTTTTCTAAGAAAGATTCTTTCTCCTTTAAAAAAAAAAAATAATAAAACAATAAATAAATAATTTTTTTTATTTGGACATTTGGAAGAATTATAAAAATTGAACGAGAAAAAAAAATTAATTAAGCAGTCAGAGAATATTGCCAAATGAATGATAGTTATATATTTAGTTAGATGTAAAATCTTTCAATTCTTCATCATCACATCGTTGTTATATTTATTTGAACACAAGCGATATTTCGATCTTGTATTAGGCATACTGTAGGGTAATTATATAAATATCAAAGTGTAAAATTTTATTTAGATGAAATGATTTGAGTACTTCAAAAAATTTCACAAAATATTACTGATGTACTGATGTGTCTAACTTAAATATAAAATTTCACCCTCCTAGCTCAATTCCTTCATGCTTAAAATTGAAATCATATAGGCAAGAGTATGTAAAAAAAAAAAAAAAAAAAAAAAAAAATAGGGAGGCCGTGAGATATTTATTTGGGTTCCAACGGGGCCGCGACTCAAAAAGTTTAACAAGCACTGAACTAAAGGTCTAAAGGGATGGATTTTATTATTTAATATATTTATGAGAAATAAGCATCTCTGATTGAAGAAAAAATATTTTGAAATTTTATTTTTTCTCAAAGGATTGAATTTTTTATAGATAAATATGCAGTTCTTTTATTCTTATAGTTAAAAAGTTTCAAATAAAATTTTATAGAAGCATAAAAAGATGAAATCAATCAATTTGTCAATGATTTCAAATGATGGGAGAGCATCAATTTTTTTTTTCTAATTCGATCGGCGCCCAGAGTGCAGCCAGGGAGCCTCGCTTCACTCTCGTCTAGGCTTTTCTTCACGCGCAGATTCGCTTTTCAAAAAGTCGCTCTATCTCTCTTATTTATCGTTGGATTTGTGGAAAAATGCAAAACTGGTCTTTTCAATCAATTATAAAGCTATAGACATTTTTTTATTTAACTACGACCACATAAAATGGGGGTTTATTAATTGCCTTTTGCATCTTCAAATTTTAACAGCCGCCTTCATTTTCTAATTATCCTAATTTATTGTTTTTTAATTAAATAAACACATTTAGGCCTTGACATTGATTGAATAACTTAGTATATAAAATATTCAAACAAAAACAATGAAATTTTAGTCTCAAAACGTTCTGAAAATAATTAAAAATCGATTTTCCAAATTTATTTTGACATATTAATTTTTACTTTCTCTTAAAATTCAAAAATCAATTATTTTTTTGATGCTGTTCTCATTTCGCCATGGGCGTAACTAGAGAATTTGGCTGGGGGGAGGGTCATGGGACCAGCCATCCTCAGGTGGGCCTGAAAAGCCCCCTATTTTCTCAATTTTTCTTGGGCCAAGGAGCTTTCTGGGGGGCAGCCCCCCCCCCGGCACTCCCCTAGTTACGCCCATGGAAATATACTATTACTGAACTATTTAGATAACTTACATCTTTTGAAAAAATAATTAGAATATAAATCTAGATAGAGGTTGAATTACTCATGTAGGGAGGATACGAAAGATTTGTATATAGTCTCCTTTTTTTAAGTATATTCGTGAAAGAAGTTAATTTAGTATTATAACTTATTTAGAGTACACCAAATAAAAATAATTTCTTCAATAAAACCACCAGCTACTTTGCGCCCTTGTTCTTGACTAACTCCCATAGTAACAGAAATAAATTACAAAAACTGGTGTGATTGTTGCTCAGCACACAACTTTCTCTTATCTTGGGTAAGAGCATCTAAAAATAAAGGGTCGGACTAAGCCGAGCGCACAACTTTGCCCACCCAATATACAAAGAAATAACGCAACGCGTTTATTTGTTTTGTTTTTGCTCTGTTTCTGCTAAATTTTCAAATTTAAACAATTTTTTAACAAATTTATAACAAATTAGGTCACTAATATATATCATTTTACTTGGGAGGGGTTACCAGGTAATTTTTTCTTTGTCACGTGTTCAAGGTTGACAACAATTAAAGAAATTTTAAAAATTTCTCTTTTTTCAGGTTCTATATTTTACCCATTTTACCTTGTCATTTTTTTAATTTCAAAAATTTCTATAATTGTTGTCCATCTTCAGCATGTGACAAAGAAAAATTACCTTGTAACTTCCCTAATTTCGGCAGTGTGAATTTACTTGGGCTGTTTCAAGAATTAAACTTAAAAATTCGCGAAATTTTAATGGCCTCTGGGTCAGTGACATCATTTGTGGGGAGGGGGGCAGGGAGGCATTTGCCCCCCCCCCCCAAGGGTTCTGATTTTTATAAAATTCTATATTATTCTAAATAGAATATTACAAAATATATCTACGAGTATATAAACTGTACAAAATTAAACAATTAATTAAATTAAAAATATTTAAGCTAAATTTGACTACCTACCGGTATTTGTAAGTGAATTTTAATAAAAAAAAGTTTGCCCCCCCCTCCCAAGAAAAAGTTGAAATGACGCCACTGCTCTGGGACATTTTGGTAAAATAATCGTCGAATTATGTTTGAAAATTTTCATGGCGGGAAAAAATCGCCCAAAAAGGTAGGCAACCAAATAAGAAATTGTTTTTTTTAAACACTCACACTTTTTTCTCATTCACACTCACATTTACACACACATACACACAGTCTTTTCGGCAACTCAGGTCATTTAAGACTTTTGACGATAACCGTTATTATTAATATATATTTATTGGGGTCCAGGCATTTCTATTTAAGCCATTTGGATACCAAATGGCTTAAATAAAATCATCGGACTGCCTGGGGTCCGAACCCGCGACGTTTGGTATACGAGGTTAGCACGCTAACCTCTACACCAAGCCCCGAGGGCCCAAATAAGAATTAATGGTTTATAATTGTTAATGGTTGCATATCTTCAGGGCAAACAACAAAATATTAAAATTACATAATTCCGCACTGATTTATATAATTTAATTAAAAAACCACTAAACTACCCTCTCTTTAATTAATAATTTTTTATTTAGAATTTCTTGAAAATCCGAATATACTAAATATTTCAATAAATTATGTCAAGTATTTTAATTAAAGAGGCGTCTGATTATTAACACAGGCAACACGTTTCGCCCACAATCTTCCCCAACTGTTTGTATTTGTACCACCCCCCCCTCCCCCTCCCCCCCCATCACTTCTTTAATACCACCTTCTTTCCTCCTTACAATTCTAAATATAGTACGTCTCTATATTCAACTTATTATTATTTCTATAAAAGAACACTCTTGATTTAATTTGTGCACGAAAATTTTTGTTTATTATTCATTAAGTTTTAAAAGCAGCACGTGGCTTTTACAAATTGGGGGAAGCTACTTGAGTAAAGGAACGTGATTTATTAGTTGTGGGTGTTCCCCGCCATCCCAGGGGTGCGTTCAACTTAGCAAATTCTTATTGAAACCCACAAGCAAAGAGCAACTTTCATTTCGTTTCAATTCTTGTTATTTTGGTTCATTAAAAAAAAATTTAAATGACATTTAAAAAATTTATTAAATGGAAATATTTTTCTTTTTTTTTTCGGTTAGTCAACAATTAAAGAAAAATTTTTCATGGGGGCACTCAATTTTCAGACTGATGGCAACTTCTACCTCACTTTATTAAATATTACTTTATTCTTTCCCAGCAATTTATTTTTAAATAAACTTAAGGTGCGCGTCTCGAAAAGTCGTTAGAAGACCATTTACTACCGAGTTACTCTAGTCGGCAAGAGATGGCGTTAGTTTTTCCCATAGGAATACAAGGGATTTGAGATGAAAGATTCCAGCTAATTAATTAAGGGTAGAAAATTAATTATTTTTTAACACAATGATTACTAATGTAATTATCTACAACTTATAGAGCGAATTTTTTAAAAATATCTTTTATTTAATGCGATTAATCTAAAAAAAAAAATTTTATTTTTTCGAAAATCAAAAAAATGGCTTTTATACGTTGTAGATATTTTAAATAGCTTTAATTTAAAAAAAAATTTGAGGTCGATAGCTTCAAAATTGTGGCCGCTGGAATCTCCCAAAATTAGCACCCTGAGACGCGCACCTTAAATGGCATTAATTCAATAGGACCGAAACGTTTCTATATTTGGAGATTTTTTAAAACTCAGGGGGGTATCTCTCTTAGTCAAAGTAACCTTATCTCTAAATTGTTTCTCAAAACGAATAATTAAAAATTTTTATTCAATTAAAATGTTTAAATTGCAATCGTGTTATTATTCCTGTTGAATATCCGTTGCCTTCTCTCTCTTTCGGTCACTTGAGTATACTACGTACTTTTCTGAATAATTCATAGAGTTAAAATAGCAGAGTGGTTTCTAATTAGAGAAACAGCATTCGATGATGATGACGATGAAAAGTCAAGAGTGAAAGAGAGAGAAGAACACGTGCACCCCCGCATCGAGGATTTAATAATATCCCTGCTGTGCGATAATTATCTCACCCGAGTAGCAACGACACGTGGCGGCCTGGATAAAAAGCCGCCATCGGACTTTTAATGAGAGACGAAATGGTCTTAGGACGTTCGTTAGTTAAGTGACATTTGGAAATATTAATCAATTCACTCTGGGAGGTTAGAGAGAGATGTCATTGTCAAAAACCAAGAAAAGTGGGGTTTGATAAAAATTGATTTATATTCCAAAAAATAATGAAATATTTTTTAGAAAATACAAAATGTTTTCTATTATAGCCTAATAATCGTAATTTTTTTTTTTTTTAATCTAAAAATACAAAAATCATTAATATCCAATCTATAATAATTAAATATATTGGTGACAAAGTAAAAAATTAGCTATTAAAAAAAATATGGGGAATGACTTCCCGAGACTTTCTCGTATATTCTTTTGGAATTACGTTTGGGTGTGTGTGTGTAAACACGATTGCTTAAAAACCAAAGCAGCTAGATGGATGAAATTTGGTGTATGCTCCTTACACTAAAATTGTAGAGTTCTATCAACTTTTGGAGTAAATACGTCACTTGGAAGAAGTACTTTAACTAATAAGTTTTTTCAGAAATTTCGAAATTTTCAATTTTTTTATCATATTGTGATAAATTACTCTATTTTAAAAAGTTTTTTATTCTTTGACATTTTTTTCAAAAACTGAATAGATTTTTAGTTATCGAAGGTAATTATTAAAATAATTTTTTTGGTTTTTTTTTTAATTTGTTGAGTATAAAAAAAAAATAACTTTTTAAATTTAATATACTTCTGAGAAAAGGCAGAAAAAAATCTAGAAAATTCGGGTTAAGCAAGGCTAAGAACTGCTGGACCGTGGATAGGTGACCCGCTGAGTGTTGAGCTCTCACCTGCTGGAAGCCATTTTATTTAATTTCCCAAAAGTCAAATGATCTTAGAGGCCGAAATATAATTTGAAAATACAATTAACTTTAACACCCGTCTCAGGAAGAAAAATAAATAAATCCCACCTCAATAATCAATCAAAAGTTAGAATATATTTATTTCCTTTATTAAAATAGTTTTTTCATATTCATTTTTTATAAATTATTTAATTTGTTTTTTTTTCTTCTAATTTGATGAATAAAAAAAAAAACAGTTTTTATTTTTATTTCTCTCTTTAATAGGTTCTGAGAAAAGATGACGTCATGCGCATTGTTTGGAATCCGGTTCATGTGCACCAAGGATGGAGACTCAGCATCTTTAAGCGACTCTCTCCATCTCACTCGCACTCATTACCTTCGCTCTCTTTCTATTCAAATGCTATTTCAGAGCCTTTTATTGACCACAATATTTGAATTTTTGCTTTTTCGAAGAGGGGGTCACTTTTTGGGCCCCCTTTAGGTTGTCCCCTCCGTGATATTTATACTAATTTTATGAAATTTGTTTGATTAAATTAAAAAGATTAATTTCATTTTAACAAAAGGGTTTATAGAGTGGACGCCAGAGGCAGCACATGCCGGCGGTGCCTTATAATTATTCACACCATTTGCTTGGAAGGCTGTCTGTCTTTATTCAATTCGAGTCTCTAAAAAAAAAAATAAATAAAAATTTAATTATATAAAAATTTTATTTTTTTCGTTAGAGAGATTTAATTATTTTTAATTAATTGGCTTTAATTTTTACTTTCTCTTACCTATGTATATATGTAATCTCTATATACCGGGTGGGCCATTAGTGCGTGGACGGAAGATTGTGGGCTTATTAATGGACATTTTTAAAATTTGTTGATCGCACATGATGTGGGGCCTTTAGGGCTACAACTTAAAAATATTTTTGTTCCAATTGCACCTCATATACAGGGTGGTCCATATCAAAGTTATGTTTTTTTAAATGGAACGCCCTGTATATTATTGCATATTTGGATTCAACGGTCAATTTTAGTATGAGTTTATGTCATGCAATGTATTCTAAAACAAACCGTTTAGCCGCAAATCGGGCTTTAGTGAAAAAACTGCTGTCTGGAAAAATTGAATATCTCGCGACCATAAAACTTTGGGGCCTGTTCTTTGTGAGGTTACTAACCATGAAATGTACTAATGAAGGCCAGATGGGTAACCCGGAATTATTCTTGTGTTGGGAGATATGGCCATGCCAATTTGGAAAATTTCAATCATGGATAACTTCATTTTTTAAATGGAACATGCTACTTTTTTTATCTCATGGGACGTGAAATTCAATTATCTTTCAGCTGTATAAGGTTGTCTATATCTATCTTTGGTAGTTTTCTTTTATTCCAAAATATCTGATAACGAAAAAAAAAAAAAATTTTATTATAGACAAAATAAATGAAAAAAATCCAAACGCAAAACAAAATTGTAATAAATGGAAAAGATATGCTAAATATTCGAAAATGTCTTTTAATTTCCTTAAAATCATTTATTAGAACTTCTCGAAAAAGAAATTAGGGTTATGTTCAGGTTAGGAGATGCGCCATCTTGTTGACAAATCATAACCATAATTTGAGCAAGCGGGACTTCTTTGAGAAGTTCAAATAATGAAGTAAATTAAAAGACATTTTCGAATATTTAGCATATTTTTCCATTTATTACAATTTTGTTTTGCGTTTGGATTTTTTTTCAATTATTTTGTCTATAATAAAATTTTTTTTTTTTTTTCGTTATCAGATATTTTGGAATAAAAAGAAAACTACCAAAGATAGATATAGACAACTCGAGTTTGTATCAGCTGAAAAGATAATTGAATTTCACGTCCCATGGGATAAAAAAAAGTAAAGGCATGTTCCATTTAAAAATGAAGTTATCCATGATTTGAAATTTTCCAAATTGGTATGGCCATATCTCCCAACACAAGAATAGTTTCGGGTTACCCATC
>JAKCPI010013560.1:0-17101 GCA_023213315.1 Euborellia annulipes
CAAATTTTGACAGGAGTCATTGATAGTTACCTGCTGGCAGGAGCAGTGTTGCCATTTCAGCTAAGAGGCGGGAATTGAAAAAGCTACGGACTTATTGACCTGCCCTCGACACAAAAAATCTGGTGTGACAAGCACATTACACAACTTTCTCTTACGAAATTATAATAATATTATAATAATAGTTACGCTTAGACAAGGAGTTTTATAAAATTTCATCACCTACAAATATAAAAGAGAAAGTAAAAAGAGAGTCAAAGAAAATGGGTTTATTTAAATGGCTCCAGCCATAGGTCAAGGGCTAGATTAATTGTTAGAAATAAATTAAAAATCGGTCATATTGTAGTCATTCGCTATTATTAAGATTTCCTGACCTCTTTTTCAAATAATAATAATTTAAATAGACGATTTTTTTATGCAAATAAAATGTGTTTAAAAAAAAGAAGTGGGGAAGAGGATTTCCTTCCTTCCCCTTTTTTCACCCTCCCCCCTTCTTCTAAAGACACCATTTGAAACGGGATAATAAAAACCAAATAACTGTCTTGAATTTAATTGTCTTTTTTACTTTTTGGCCCCCATCTCTGTCTTTATCTAAAATTGTTATCGCTTACGGATAATTTATAATGTGGAATCCAAAGCATTTAAATAAATTGCCAACTTCAAATACCAATTCAGACTGACACAAACACACACACTTAAATAAGTGACGTATTCATACATAAACATATTTAAACATACCGAAAGCGAGAGAATGAGATAATAAAATCTTCAGATGATTAAAAATCAAAATATTTCATTTGAAGGTCATAAATTTAGATGATTAAAATCAATTTTTTTTTTTAATTTTCAAGTTAGTCAAATCAGTGATTAGAAGGAATGAGAGAGGAAGAGAAAATGTCCAGAGGGGAGTGAGAGAGGTAGAAAAGTCGCCTCGAGGGGTTCACATCTGATAGATGGATGAAAATGGCCATCACGAATTTATTCGGGTTTTTCCAAACATCAGACCGACTTTTTCTCTAAATCTTTGACAGTATTTCAGTAACAAAAATTTTGTATATTTAATTAACGAAAACTGTTTATAATTCACTAGCCGCGCCGCCCGCTGCGGCGGACCCTCGCCTTTCTTAATTATGAGAAACGGGCTGGTGTCTAGACAGGGGGCTATGCCCCCTGGACCCCCCACCAGCTGGCTCGGGCCCGCCTGAAAAGAAAATTATTATCACTACGTATTCCAATTTGGGATTTATTTACATTCAAAGAATACACAACTGCAAAGAATACTTAAATATTTCTCTATACTTATCCTATGGGAGAAATCGTAACTTTAGGAATTAATAACTCAAAAGGTTATAGGAATTTCGGGACCCGAGTTATTTTTCCGGGACTCCTCCATAACGTCCTCTATAAGACTGCAAAAATTTCGTTTCAAAATTCCAACGGGAAGTTGGTCAAACAGAGCGTGACAGACGGACAGACCCGACGGACGGACGGACGGACGGACGGACAGACGGACACTCCGCAATTATTATATAAGATATTTATTTATATTAATAGGTAGATTTAGATTTTTCTCAAAAGGAAATGTTGACTTTTGAATTATAAAACAAGAGCCTTGTCTTTGCGTAGACCTGGGCAGTAATCAAAAAAAGCAAACGTGTGGGGTCGAGGGCCCCCGGCAGGAACGAATTTCCTCACGCCTTATCTTCAACTCAGAATATAATTTAATATTAATATTATTTAAATAGACAGATAGAAGGAAATAAAAAGAATGTGGGCGTGGTTTGGCCAAACTTCGGCTAATCTCGCCTTCCTCCGCCTTTGCTCGGGCGCTGGGAACGCATTTCTGTTAGGAACGCGTTTTTGTTACGCTACATTTTCTCCCAATTCACCCTGCATAAGCAGCGTTAAAGAACTTCGTTCCAAAAAAATTTTAGTGAGGGGAGGAGGATTTGGACAATCCGGATGATGGGTAATCATTGCGGATAAAGGGAGTTGGGGTACCACTCCCTTTATCCGCAATGAATATAAAATATTTTTTTATTATTTCTAACTAAAATCTAAAATTTTAAAACACTAAATTTTCTCTTCTATTATTAGTCTATTATTTAATAGGCTGTTCCGTATATTGAATATTTTGTAACCCACGAGAAGTTAGAGATGATGTAACTTCGCGAGGTGAAGGTAGATGGCTACGTTCAGAGGCCAGATTGGTTTGAAATGTATGTCTTCGTGCAAAAAAAACACCTCGGGTAAATAAACGGGGATCCCGGTAGAAATTTCAAATATTAATAATAAGGAAATCAAAAAGTTCCCATTCTCTTTTCAATAATGTATATATTAATCCCCCCCCCCCTGATTAAGAAGAACTTGCACATGCAAGACCACAAAATCAACTCTTTAATCAAAGTCAATAACTCGTAAACTCTTTATTTATAATCCTCTAATAAAAGAGTCCGTCCTCCACGAGATGATAAATTCGAGAAGCCAATTATTCTAGATTATCATTCATTCATTCATTCATATTTATGACGCGTGATATAAATACATATAATTGTAATATGTTGTGACTTAAGTGACCCGCAGTGTCGAGGATTAATCTTGAAAAATCGGGACTCGCTCTATCCGGATGACAAACGACTTGCGTCGCCCTGATGGATGCTAATTGGCCGAGGCAAGTCCCTGGGGTCTGATGTGGCCCACACTCTTTTTTTTATTTAGAAAATTATATAATGAATTTAAATAAAACAAAGATTGTCCTTATATAAGGAATTGAAAAAATAAATGGAATATAATCTAAGGAATATATTAATATTCCTTGAAATTTTTGAGTGGTTCGCTTTCAATCAAATGGTTTTTCATTTGGTTTTCTCTCCAAGTAGACTAATTAATATTTAAAAAAAATCTGGTGTGACTGTCGTACCAGATTTTTTTCTGTCTACATATACCAGGGGTGTGCCTATGAAACCGCCTTTTACTTTGAAAAATCCTGGCGGCCAGTTTTGGTACTATACAGTCTAGTTATTGAGTTTGTTTGTTTGGTTTATGTCTGTTCTAAGTTTCGAACTCAAAAAAATTCCAATTTCATACTCCCAACATTTTTTTTCACCACGTCAAACATGTCAACCTTTGTTCCTCAACAAAGTGATTTGCGGACGGCGTTGATTTTTTGCTATCATTTGAAAAAAACGGCCGCGGAATCTCATCGAATGCTTGTAGAAGCTTTTGGCGACTATGCTCTTGGTGAAACACAGTGCAAAGAATGGTTCAAAAAATTCAAGAGGGGAGATTTTGACATTAAGAACGAAGCACGTGGCCGACCGCCCAAAAAGTTTGATGACACCGATTTGCAAGAATTGTTGAATGAAGATTCAACTCAAACACAACAACAATTGGCAGAACAGTTAAACGTGACTCGGGAAACTATTTCCAAGCGTCTGAAAGCTATGGGGAAGATCCAGAAGATCGGGAAATGGGTTCCACATGAACTGAACGAAAGGCAGCAAGAGAACCGAAAAACCACTTGTGAGATGCTGCTCGCCAGATACAAAAGAAAGTCATTTCTTCATCGAATTGTTACTGGAGATGAAAAATGAATCTTTTTTGAAAATCCTAAGCGTCGAGCATCATGGGTATCTCCAGGTGAGCCATCAACATCGACTCCAAGACCAAATCGATATGGACGAAAGACAATGCTTTGTGTTTGGTGGGATCAGAAGGGAATTATCTATTACGAACTCCTGAAACCTGGCGAAACTGTCAATACGGAACGTTATCAACAGCAAATGGTGAAATTGAACCAGGCTATACGCCAAAGAAGACCAGAATATCAAAAAAGGCAGCACAAAGTCATCTTGTTGCACGACAACGCTCCGTCACACGCTGCAAAACGAACCAAAGAAACCATTGAAACGTTTGGGTGGGAAATTCTCACACATGCGGCTTATTCCCCAGACTTGGCCCCAACGGACTATCACTTGTTTTCATCTTTGGGTCACGCTTTGAGGGAGCAGCAGTTCACAGATTACGAAAATGTTGCCAAATGGCTCGATGAATGGTTTGCCTCGAAAGAAGACGAGTTTTTTTGGAGAGGGATTCATAAGCTCCCTGAAAGATGGGAGAATTGTATTGCTAACGAAGGAAATTACTTTGAATAAAATATCTTTTTTCACTTTTATAAAATATGTGTTTATGTGCGCACCTCTAAAGGTCGGTTTCATAGGCACACCCCTGGTATGTAGTTTACGACGGTATTCAAGATGTAAAATTTATAAACATGGGATAATATTTATATTTTATTACCATGGCAACCATTTCTCCTATCTTTCTTATGAACCACAAGAGTAAAGTGTGGTTCAAACAATTTTGAAGGCAAAATGAAAATATACATTTGAAAGAGCATCTAAAAAATAATTGATTTTTGAATTTTTATCAAAATCGTAGAGCGAATTTTGAGAAATTCGAAAAAAAGTACATCAGTAGAGTACTAGCCGATTTTCAATAAAAACTTATTTTCAAGCTCCAGGGGGTGTCTGATTTAAATATAAAATTTCAGGCTCATAGCTCATGCTATGCTTAAAATTGAACACAGACAGACAGACAGACCATGTCGGGAAAACCACTTTTTTGGTTTCAGGGGACCTCAAAACGTGTATATCCGTCAAAATCTCGACATCAAATCTTTGACATGATTCCAATACTTTCTCTCTCAATATATTAAAATATATAGAGGTAAGAGAAAGTAATAATTAAATTTATTGTTGCATGCCTCTATTGCTTTTGATGCCGAAAGTGAAAATCCAATAAAATTACAAATAAAAACATGAAGTACATTTTGTAAATTAAGCCAGCTATTCAGACAGCTATGATTATTTTTCTAACCCCCCCCCCCACACCACAAAAAAAACAACTTAAATTTGAATATTTTTAAGTGGAAACAGCCCAATCTATGAAGATTTATTTGTTTGTTTGTTTTTTTTTAATTTTTCATATTTTATAATATAAATTGATTTATGAATTTTAAACAAAATCGTTGGAGCGAATTTTGAGAGAATAAAAAAAAAAAAAAAAACTGAAAAAGTAGAGTATTAATACTTTTTGGCCGATTGTGTTCAAAAGCTTCGTATCTTTAAATATAACATTTTAACCTCCTAGCTCATTTTGTTCTTCAGATATTTTGTTCACAGAGAGACAGACCATGTAGCAAAAACCAAGAGGTAAGAGAAAGTAATAATATAAATAAATATGGATTCATAGAGGATGATAATGTCAAAAGACATTACAAACAAACTTTCTCTTCTTCTATAGGTACTACTAGCATGGTCAATGTACCAAATTCAAATCAATTATCCCACCCAATGCAACATATACACGGAACACAAGGGAGGCATCGTCCTAGCATCCCTATGCTGTTCAGACCACGACTAACTGAACTAGTCAATTCCAATCTTCCTTTGTCCCCGTGATTGGAACAAACGCTTCATCTTCCCCAAAACCTACAAACTTCAGACTTTCAAGTCTAATCTCAACAGGCATCTTCTCAGTTCCCGCAGTTGAGTTCCCCTTTTATGCTTCTCCTTTTGTTTTTATTTTCTTCCTGGCTGGATGTGACCACTGGTCTTCGGACCTTATGCAACCATTCCAAAAAAAAAATATGTTTTTCATCCAGTGGTCCACAGTAAGAATAAATTATATATTTTAATAAGAAATTATTCAATTTTAGAAATTAGAATACTAATTAATCATTCAAAATTTTTATTTTTAACCAACTTTAAAAATAGTTTTTCTTCTAATTTGTCGGCAGTCCCTCTCTTTGGCATACGACGCCCCCCCCCTCCCCCCACTACTCTCTCCCTTAGCCGTCAATCGTCAGACAAATGGATATTAATTCTTCTCCTTCTGAAAGATGACTCGGTTGCTATTGTGTGCCGGGGTGTGTGTGTATGTATGTGTTTTTTTTTATCTTCTCTGAGGATTTATTTGTATTATACTGTATTTACTATTTGTCAAGAGTGTTGCGTCCATGTCGCCCACCAAACCATTATAGGCTGTTTGTCCTTCTTAGAAAAAAATAAAATATACCTACACACCGTTTCAAAAGTATCGGTGGGTAAAAAATTACACCTTCATTAGAATTATTTATTTAACTGTACCTGAATATATTGAGATCTGTATCAAAAAAAAAAAATTTACTTGTCTAAATATATATTCTTAATGAGTTGATTGAAAACCCAGCATCCTCTAAAAGGTAAATAAAAAGATTTTTCAATGCGTCATCGTCAGCTAAAGGGAATTTAATAAATAAATACAAAAGGAGAGCTGTTGAGGCTGAATAGAGGGTGGGGCTCTGTTAAGACAAAGACGTCGGTTGGCTACCTGAAAGAACCTACGATGAGCAATATGTAAGTGAAAGAATAAAGAGGTCCGTTGTGGCGCCTAACAAGCCGGAAGTGGAACAAAACTAAATATCATCTCTCCCACATTCTTTTTTAAATACTCTTTTTTTTTTTTTTTTTTTTTTTTGAAAATTTGATAATTAAAAAAAATAAATATTTTTTTTTTAAGTCTTCTTTCTTTGTAATTCATTAACATATAGGTGGAAATTTTTTTTTTTTTTGTAATTACTTTTAGGTGGAAGTGAATCTCGATCTAAGTCTGCCTGGTAGCGAATAAAAGAGAATAGATGCTACCGCACTCCTATCTAAGCCTGCCTGGTAGCATCTATTCCCTTTTATTCGCTCAGCCACATGTACTCCTGAAGATGGGTTAATAGCCCGAAATATATCGAGTTAGAAATTCAATATTTCTTTCATTTATAACTTAGTGAAACCTCACATTTACTAAACAATTTTACTTATAGAATATCGATGTTCTAATTAGCAAAGTAAAATTATTTAGTAAATGGCGGTAAATTTTAATTTAAAAGTTTAAACTCCTGTAGATTTCGAACGGCTAATCAGAACAGACTTATATCCGTATTCATAGTCGTTCCTTGAGGAAGAAGGAATCCTTATATCTATACATTTATATAGGCATAAGGATTCCCTGTTCCTCAAGTAATGACTATGAATACGGGTATAAATATTGATATAAATATCAATTTGTACAGAAAGAAAAACTCTAACAGAATAAATAAAACTAAAATTAATTTTTTTTTTCTCAAAAAAAACCTCATTTTTTAGGCAAAAAATTATCGAAAAATTGACACTTTTGCGCAATCTGAATGATAATCAACTACAAAGAAAAAAATTTAAAAAAATATTTATCAAGGGAATTGTACTTTCTTTGGTGAGTATTTTACAATATTATATTATACTCACAAGGATTTCCTGAGCAACTTGGAGAAAAGGGGACGATTTTTTTTTACAAAGCATTTTTATAAAATGTTTGATAATTATTAATATAGGCTATTAAAAAATTTACGGGGGAGGGGGGGGTCTTACGGAAAAATTTTTAATAAATTCAGAGATAACTTTTTCGTTAAATTTTGTAAAATTCGACCAGATATGCAATAGGTTACTTGGTTTTTGGGATCAACAAAGACCGGTTTAAAATTTCAAACTAATTATTCTTTCTTACTTTTGTCTTCGCAAATCACATTATTACCCCTCTATTTATTTATTCATAAAAAATAATGAATGAATAGAAGAAAAAAAAAGGAATAAGAAAGACCATCTCTCTTTCTCTCTTAAATTAAATTTAAATACAAATCGAATAATAAAAAGCCGAAAGGTACTTAAGAATATTAAAAAAAAAAAAAGATTCTAAGAATTGATTAGAAATGAGAGAAAAGGATAAAAATCATATTATATCTGTTGAATAGGTGATGAGTAGGGTGAGGGCTCTTTAATGATTTCAATTGCTTTTGTCAGTTGAAAGAGAGAGAGAGAGAGGGAATTTATTTAATGATAGGCCACCTCTCTCGTTTCCTTTTATCATATTCCATATTATTTTATTAAATACTATTAAGATTTTATCGAAATTTAAATGAAAATTTTTCTTTTTTGGAAATTTATTAATTAATTAATGTTCTTTTATCTAGCTATTTTGTTGTTTTTAAAGACTCATCATGGGTCATATGGTAGCACGGAGTAATCTGAAAAATTGTCTTTCTGTTAAATCATCATCATCGGCCACAATTTTGAAGCTATCGACCTCAAATTTTTTTTAAATTAAAGCTATTTAAAATATCTACAACCTATAGAAGCCCTTTTTTTGATTTTCGAAAAAATAATTTTTTTTTTTAGATTAATCGCATTAAATAAAAGATATTTTTAAAAAATTCGATCTATAACTTATAGATAATTAAATTAGTCATAATTGTGTTAAAAAATAATTAATTTTTTACCGTTAATTAAATAGCTGGAATCTTTCAAATGAAATGGAATAAATCCCTTGTATTCCTATGAGAAAAAGTAACGCCATCTCTTGCCGCCTAGAGTAACTTGGTAGTGAATCGTGTTCTAACGACTTTTCGAGACGCGCACCTTAACCAGTTTTTGTCATTCAGGTTAGGGTTTGGACACCGGTGGAAACCGAAACCGGTATACCGGTTTTTTGGCTAATTTTCAAAAACCGAGAAACCGAGTTTTTCTCAAAAAACCGAATTCGGTTTTTTTTTTAATTTTTTTATTTTTTCTTCATTAATACTTGTATTCATATTTATAAATTAGCCCGTGATCCATGGCTCAGAGAGAAGATATTACAATAGCTTCTAGTAGCTTGGGGTTTCGGGTTCGCTTCCCGTTCCAAGCGAGAAAAATTTATTTCATTTGAATTGACTATCAATCATTTGAAATAAATAGGGATGGGGTTTAAATGGCCTTAGATGCCGAAAAAGACCTTGGACAAATAAAAAAAAAATTTATAGATTATTTATATGTTTTCTCCTTTTTTCTAATACTTAAATAATCTATATATAATAATAGCGGAGTGTCGGTCTATCTGTCCGTCTGTCTCGCTCTGTTTGCCCAACTTTTCGTTGGAATTTTGAAACCGAAATTTTGCAGTCTTATAGAGGACGTTATGGAGAGTTCAGGAAAAATACTCGGGTCCCGAAATTCCTACAATTTTTTGAGTTATTAATTCATAAAGTTACGATTTCTCCCATTGGAAATGTATAGAGAAATTTATGTATTTTTTGTATTCTATGAAATCCTAATTCAGGTGCATCTAATTTGAATTCCGACACTCAAATAAGATATAAAGAAGTGTATATATTAATTAGCTAAAAAATAGAATACAAATTCAAATGGTGAAGTTTGTGCCTCAGGTATACCTGATCCATATAATTACTAGATAATGTGTAATTTCAATATAGGATCAAAAGGAGCTGCGACTTCGCCAAAATCTCACAACGTTTCGGTCTTAGTTTAACCAGAGTCACTTCTTCACCAAACCGATATCAAAATAATTTTTCTGTGTTCTTATCATATATCATGGGCGTACCCAGGATCAAATCTAGGGGGGGGGCATGGTCAGATTATGGTCGTCCAGGGGGGGGGGCAGATCATGGTCGTTCAGATTGTGACATAGCTATTTTTTATATAGAGGGTTAAAGCCTTCGAATTAAAGGCCTAAAAACCCTCGAGTCCTAACAAAAAGAATCATTCCCCGTCGCCAACCACCAATTTTGTTTCGTTTCATCACTTTATAAACATTTAATTTTTTTTTTTTGTTGCTTCTAGGGGGGCAGCGGCGCCCCCTGCCCCTCGCTGGGTACGCCCATGTCATATATCATATTAATTTTTCCTTATTATCCCATTCAATTATTTAACATTAAATTTAAATAAATATGAATGTGTATTTTTTGCACCTGGGCAATAACAATGTGTGATCAAAGTAAAGGAATTCAATGATCATAAATTGAAAATTTTATATTCTCCTTCGAGTTTTGATTTCACTTGAATGCAACATGGATGAAATATACGTGGCTTTAAATAAATTTTTTGGAATTAAGTTAACTTTTTGACATTGGCCAACCAAATAAGTATACCAAATTCATAAGCCGAGATGTTTATTTGGAATTTTGTATAAATTTTAAATGAGATCTTTATAAGTCTCTGATTTAAAAAATAAATATATTTTATTCTTAAATAACAAAATTTTCCATATTAATAATTTATGTACTTTTATGGATTTTAATATTTAACTATCATATATTATTATTTTATTCAATCATATCTCTTTCATTAAATATTTATAGGCTAAAAAAAAATAAAACCGCTATCTCGAAATAGAAATTTTACGTGTTGAGTTTACGTTCAAATTTCCCTTTGTTCTTATTTAAGGTGTTAATAAAATGGGATTTAATAATAAACAGACCAATTGGAATTTATAGGAAAACTTCAAAATGTTTTTGTAAAATAAAAAATACAAAAGAGAATCTAAAAAATAATTGATTTTTGAATTAAAAAAAAAATCGTTGCAGCAAATTTTGAGAAAATCGAAAAAAATTGAAAAACTACATCAGTAAAGTACTAGTACTTTTTGGCCGATTTTGATTAAAAGCTTATTTTCACGCTCCCGGGGGGTGTTTAACTTATATATAAAATTTCAGGTGCATTGCTCAATTCCTTCATGCTTAAACACGATTGACATCGATTTTTTGACCTGAATCCAATACTTTCTCTCTATATATACCGGGTGGGCCATTAGTGCGTGGACGGAAGATTGTGGGCTTATTAACGGACATTTTTAAAATTTGTTGATCGCACATGATGTGGGGCCTTTAGGGCTACAACTTGAAAATATTTTGTTCCAATTGCACCTCATATACAGGGTGGTCCATATCAAAGTTATGTTTTTTTAAATGGAACGCCCTAGTATTATTGCATTTTGGATTCTACGGTCAATTTTAGTATGAGTTTATGTCATGCAATGTATTCTAAAACAAACCGTTTAGCCGCAAATCGGGCTTTTGTGAAAAAACTGCTGTCTGGAAAAAATTGAATATCTCGCGAACCATAAAACTTTGGGGACTGTTCTTTTGGGAGGTTACTAACCTGAAATGTGCTAACGAAGAGAGGGGTAACCCGAAACTATTCTTGTGTTGGGAGATATGGCCATACCAATTTGGAAAATTTCAATCATGGATAACTTCATTTTTTTAAATGGAACATGCTACTTTTTTATCCCATGGAACGTGAAATTCAATTATCTTTCAGCTGATATAAGGTTGTCTATATCTATCTTTGGTAGTTTTCTTTTTATTCCAAAATATCTGATAACGAAAAAAAAAAAAAAATTTTATTATAGACAAAATAATTGAAAAAAAATCCAAACGCAAAACAAAATTGTAATAAATGGAAAAAATATGCTAAATATTCGAAAATGTCTTTAAATTTACTTCATTTATTTGAACTTCTCAAAGAAGTCCCGCTTGCTCAAATTATGGTTATGATTTGTCAACAAGATGGCGCATCTCCTAACCTGAACATAACCCTAATTTCTTTTTCGAGAAGTTCTAATAAATGATTTTAAGGGAAATTAAAAGACATTTTAGAATATTTAGCATATCTTTTCCATTTATTACAATTTTGTTTTGCGTTTGGATTTTTTTTTCATTTATTTTGTCTATAATAAAATTTTTTTTTTTCGTTATCAGATATTTTGGAATAAAAAGAAAACTACCAAAGATAGATATAGACAACCTTATATCAGCTGAAAGATAATTGAATTTCACGTCCCATGAGATAAAAAAGTAGCATGTTCCATTTAAAAAATGAAGTTATCCATGATTGAAATTTTCCAAATTGGCATGGCCATATCTCCCAACACAAGAATAATTCCGGGTTACCCATCTGGCCTTCATTAGTACATTTCATGGTTAGTAACCTCACAAAAGAACAGGCCCCAAAGTTTTATGGTTCGCGAGATATTCAATTTTTTCCAGACAGCAGTTTTTTCACTAAAGCCCGATTTGCGGCTAAGCGGTTTGTTTTAGAATACATTGCATGACATAAACTCATACTAAAATTGACCGTTGAATCCAAATATGCAATAATATACAGGGCGTTCCATTTAAAAAAACATAACTTTGATATGGACCACCCTGTATATGAGGTGCAATTGGAACAAAAATATTTTTAAGTTGTAGCCCTAAAGGCCCCACATCATGTGCGATCAACAAATTTTAAAAATGTCCATTAATAAGCCCACAATCTTCCGTCCACGCACTAATGGCCCACCCGGTATATAGAGATTACATATATACATAGGTAAGAGAAAGTAAAAATTAAAGCCAATTAATTAAAATAATTAAATCTCTCTAATGAAAAAATAAAATTTTTATATAATTAAATTTTTATTTATTTTTTTCCTTTAGAGACTCGAATTGAATAGACAGACAGCCTTCCAAGCAAATGGTGTGAATAATTATAAGGCACCGCCGGCATGTGCTGCCTCTGGCGTCCACTCTATAAACCCTTTTGTTAAAATGAAATTAATCTTTTTAATTTAATCAAACAAATTTCATAAAATTAGTATAAATATCACGGAGGGGACAACCTAAAGGGGGCCCAAAAAGTGCCCCCTCTTCGAAAAAGCAAAAATTCAAATATTGTGGTCAATAAAAGGCTCTGAAATAGCATTTGAATAGAAAGAGAGCGAAGGTAATGAGTGCGAGTGAGATGGAGAGAGTCGCTTAAAGATGATGAGTCTCCATCCTTGGTGCACATGAACCGGATTCCAAACAATGCGCATGACGTCATCCTTTCTCAGAACCTATTAAAGAGAGAAATAAAAATAAAACTGTTTTTTTTTTTTATTCATCAAATTAGAAGAAAAAAAACAAATTA
This sequence comes from Euborellia annulipes, assembly GCA_023213315.1. Lineage (NCBI taxonomy): Eukaryota > Metazoa > Arthropoda > Insecta > Dermaptera > Anisolabididae > Euborellia > Euborellia annulipes. The sequence goes on from JAKCPI010013560.1 coordinate 12,792, forward strand.
AATAATTTATAAAAAATGAATATGAAAAAAATATTTTAATAAAGGAAATAAATATATTCTAACTTTTGATTGATTATTGAGGTGGGATTTATTTATTTTTCTTCCTGAGACGGGTGTTAAAGTTAATTGTATTTTCAAATTATATTTCGGCCTCTAAGATCATTTGACTTTTGGGAAATTAAATAAAATGGCTTCCAGCAGGCGAGAGACTCAACACTCAGCGGGTCACCTATCCACGGTCCAGCAGTTCTTAGCCTTGCTTAACCCGAATTTTCTAGATTTTTTTTCTGCCTTTTCTCAGAATATATTAAATTTAAAAAAGTTATTTTTTTTTATACTCAACAAATTAAAAAAAAAACCAAAAAAATTATTTTAATAATTACCTTCGATAACTAAAAATCTATTCAGTTTTTGAAAAAATTTCAAAGAATAAAAACTTTTTAAAATAGAGTAATTTATCACAATATGATAAAAAAATTGAAATTTCTGAAAAAACTTATTAGTTAAAGTACTTCTTCCAAGTGACGTATTTACTCCAAAAGTTGATAGAACTCTACAATTTTAGTGTAAGGAGCATACACCAAATTTCATCCATCTAGCTGCTTTGGTTTTTAAGCAATCGTGTTTACACACACACACCCAAACGTAATTCCAAAGGAATATACGAGAAAGTCTCGGGGAAGTCATTCCCCATATTTTTTTTTAATAGCTAATTTTTTACTTTGTCACCAATATATTTAATTATTATAGATTGGATATTAATGATTTTTGTATTTTTAGATTAAAAAAAAAAAAAAAAAAATTACGATTATTAGGCTCAGTAGCGTAGCCAGGATTTTTGCTTGGGGGGGGCCCAAAAGTTTTTGAACCCCCCCCCCCCTCCCTTTTCTAAGAAACTTAAAGTGGAGAAATTTTTTTTAGATAATATAATAATTATAAATAAAAAACAAATAAAAAAAAATTTTTTTTTTCTTGAAATAAAAAATAATTTTAATACAAAATTCGTAAATATTAGAGATTTTTTCAATTATTTATAAGTTTTTTGTTAGATTTTAGAATTTAGGAGAGTTAATAAAATAATTATTTAAAAAAAAAAAATCATTAGTGAAAACAATAGGTATTTTTTGGTTTTGGAGAAGGCTTTGGGGGGCCCGGCCCCCTGGGCCCCCCCCCCCCTGAATACGCCACTGATTAGGCTATAATAGAAAACATTTTGTATTTTCTAAAAAATAATTTTCATTATTTTTTTGAATATAAATCAATTTTTATCAAACCCCACTTTTCTTGGTTTTTGACAATGACATCTCTCTCTAACCTCCCAGAGTGAATTGATTAATATTTCCAAATGTCACTTAACTAACGAATGTCCTAAGATCATTTCGTCTCTCATTAAAAGTCCGATGGCGGCTTTTTATCCAGGCCGCCACGTGTCGTTGCTACTCGGGTGAGATAATTATCGCACAGCAGGGATATTATTAAATCCTCGATGCGGGGGTGCACGTGTTCTTCTCTCTCTTTCACTCTTGACTTTTCATCGTCATCATCATCGAATGCTGTTTCTCTAATTAGAAACCACTCTGCTATTTTAACTCTATGAATTATTCAGAAAAGTACGTAGTATACTCAAGTGACCGAAAGAGAGAGAAGGCAACGGATATTCAACAGGAATAATAACACGATTGCAATTTAAACATTTTAATTGAATAAAAATTTTTAATTATTCGTTTTGAGAAACAGTTTAGAGATAGGTTACTTTGACTAGGAGAGATAACCACCACCAGATGAGTTTTAAAAAATCTCAAAATATAGAAACGTTTCGGTCCTATTGAATTAATGCCATTTAAGGTGCGCGCCTCAGGGTGCTAATTTTGGGAGATTCCAGCGGCCACAATTTTGAAGCTATCGACTTCAAATTTTTTTTTAAATTAAAGCTATTTAAAATATCTACAACTTATAAAAGCCCTTTTTTTGATTTTCGAAAAAATAAAATTTTTTTTTTTAGATTAATCGCATTAAATAAAAAATATTTTTAAAAAATCCGCTCTATAAGTTGTAGATAATTACATTAGTAATCATTGTGTTGAAAAATAATTAATTTTCTACCCTTAATTAATTAGCTGGAAACTTTCATCTCAAATCCCTTGTATTCCTATGGGAAAAACTAACGCCATCTCTTGCCGACTAGAGTAACTCGGTAGTAAATGGTCTTCTAACGACTTTTCGAGACGCGCACTTTAAGTTTATTTAAAAATAAATTGCTGGGAAAGAATAAAGTAATATTTAATAAAGTGAGGTAGAAGTTATCAGTCTGAAAATTGAGTGCCCCCATGAAAAATTTTTCTTTAATTGTTGAATAACCGAAAAAAAAAGAAAAATATTTCCATTTAATAAATTTTAAATGATTTTTTTTAATGAACCAAAATAACAAGAATTGAAACGAAATGAAAGTTGCTCTTTGCTTGTGGGTTTCAATAAGAATTTGCTAAGTTGAACGCACCCCTGGGATGGCGGGGAACACCCACAACTAATAAATCACGTTCCTTTACTCAAGTAGCTTCCCCCAATTTGTAAAAGCCACGTGCTGCTTTTAAAACTTAATGAATAATAAACAAAAATTTTCGTGCACAAATTAAATCAAGAGTGTTCTTTTATAGAAATAATAATAAGTTGAATATAGAGACGTACTATATTTAGAATTGTAAGGAGGAAAGAAGGTGGTGTTAAAGAAGTGATGGGGGGAGGTGAGGGGTGGTACAAATACAAACAGTTGGGGAAGATTGTGGGCGAAACGTGTTGCCTGTGTTAATAATCAGACGCCTCTTTAATTAAAATACTTGACATAATTTATTGAAATATTTAGTATATTCGGATTTTCAAGAAATTCTAAATAAAAAATTATTAATTAAAGAGAGGGTAGTTTAGTGGTTTTTTAATTAAATTATATAAATCAGTGCGGAATTATGTAATTTTAATATTTTGTTGTTTGCCCTGAAGATATGCAACCATTAACAATTATAAACCATTAATTCTTATTTGGGCCCTCGGGGCTTGGTGTAGAGGTTAGCGTGCTAACCTCGTATACCAAACGTCGCGGGTTCGGACCCCAGGCAGTCCGATGATTTTATTTAAGCCATTTGGTATCCAAATGGCTTAAATAGAAATGCCTGGACCCCAATAAATATATATTAATAATAACGGTTATCGTCAAAAGTCTTAAATGACCTGAGTTGCCGAAAAGACTGTGTGTATGTGTGTGTAAATGTGAGTGTGAATGAGAAAAAAGTGTGAGTGTTTAAAAAAAACAATTTCTTATTTGGTTGCCTACCTTTTTGGGCGATTTTTTCCCGCCATGAAAATTTTCAAAACATAATTCGACGATTATTTTACCAAAATGTCTCAGAGCAGTGGCGTCATTTCATCTTTTTCTTGGGAGGGGGGCAAACTTTTTTTTTTTATTAAAATTCACTTACAAATACCGGTAGGTAGTCAAATTTGGCTTAAATATTTTTAATTTAATTAATTGTTTAATTTTGTACAGTTTATATACTCGTAGATATATTTTGTAATATTCTATTTAGAATAATATAGAATTTTATAAAAATCAGAACCCTTGGGGGGGGGGGGGCAAATGCCTCCCTGCCCCCTCCCCCGCAAATGATGTCACTGACCCAGAGGCCATTAAAATTTCGCGAATTTTTAAGTTTAATTCTTGAAACAGCCCAAGTAAATTCACACTGCCGAAATTAGGGAAGTTACAAGGTAATTTTTTCTTTGTCACATGCTGAAGATGGACAACAATTATAGAAATTTTAAAATTAAAAAAATGACAAGGTAAAATGGGTAAAATATAGAACCTGAAAAAAGAGAAATTTTTAAAAATTTCTTTAATTGTTGTCAACCTTGAACACGTGACAAAGAAAAAATTACCTGGTAACCCCTCCCAAGTAAAATGATATATATTAATATTAGTGACCTAATTTGTTATAAATTTGTTAAAAAATTGTTTAAATTTGAAAATTTAGCAGAAACAGAGCAAAAACAAAACAAATAAAGGCGCGTTGCGTTATTTCTTTGTATATTGGGTGGGCAAAGTTGTGCGCTCGGCTTAGTCCGACCCTTTATTTTTAGATGCTCTTACCCAAGATAAGAGAAAGTTGTGATGCTGTGCAACAATCACACCAGTTTTTGTAATTTATTTCTGTTACTATGGGAGTTAGTCAAGAACAAGGGCGCAAAGTAGCTGGTGGTTTTATTGAAGAAATTATTTTTATTTGGTGTACTCTAAATAAGTTATAATACTAAATTAACTT
>JAKCPI010013561.1:0-16040 GCA_023213315.1 Euborellia annulipes
ATTTGGTATCCATTTGGAATGCGGGATCCGAACCCTCGACCATTGGTAAATAAGGCAGGCGCGCTACCAACTACGCCAAGCCCGAGGGCTTGCTTCTTGAATTTAATATTAATATATCAGCGGAACTAAATATACGAGGGCAGGTCAAATAAGTCCGTGACTTTTTGAATGAAACACAGGTTTTTGGATAAAAGATTATTTTATTTTTCAACGTAGTCTCCTTTGAGCTCTATACACTTTGTCCAACGTTTCTCCAATTTTTTATCTCTTCCAAAAAAATAGGAATTGTCGAGGGCATCAAAATTGAGATGATTTCATCGGAGTCAAATAAATATCTTTCCGTCGAGCCATTTTTTCAGGTTTGGAAACAAGAAATAGTCCCTCGGGCTAAATCCGGACAATAGGGCGAATGAGGGAGCAATTCGTATCCCAATTCATGGATTTTTTGCTATGAAGCACACGAAATTCACTTTTTTCCATCTTCTTCTCAAATCACGAGGTAGTCTGCTATTAATGGATGTCAAACAAAAACTAAAAGGCCCAGCTGGTTCAAATTTTGACAGGAGTCAGCTGATAGTTACCTGCTGGCAGGAGCAGTGTTGCCATTTCAGTTAAGAGGCGGGAAATTCAAAAAGTCACGGACTTATTGACCTGCCCTCGACACAAAAATCTGGTGTGACAAGCACATTACACAACTTTCTCTTACGAAATTATATAATAATATTATAATAATAGTTACGCTTAGACAAGGGAGTTTATAAAATTTCATCACCTACAAATATAAAAGAGAAAGTAAAAAGAGAGTCAAAGAAAATGGGTTTATTTAAAATGGCTCCAGCCATAGGTCAAGGGCTAGATTAATTGTTAGAAATAAATTAAAAATCGGTCATATTGTAGTCATTCGCTATTATTAAGATTTCCGACCTCTTTTTCAAATAATAATAATTTAAATAGACGATTTTTTTATGCAAATAAAATGTGTTTAAAAAAAAGAAGTGGGGAAGAGGATTTCCTTCCTTCCCTTTTTTCACCCTCCCCCCTTCTTCTAAAGACACCATTTTGAAACGGATAATAAAAACCAAATAACTGTCTTGAATTTAATTGTCTTTTTACTTTTTGGCCCCCATCTCTGTCTTTATCTAAAATTGTTATCGCTTGCGGATAATTTATAATGTCGAATCCAAAGCATTTAAATAAATTGCCAACTTCAAATACCAATTCAGACTGACACAAACACACACACTTAAATAAGTGACGTATTCATACATAAACATATTTAAACATACCGAAAGCGAGAGAATGAGATAATAAAATCTTCAGATGATTAAAAATCAAAATATTTCATTTGAAGGTCATAAATTTAGATGATTAAAATCAATTTTTTTTTTAATTTTCAAGTTAGTCAAATCAGTGATTAGAAGGAATGAGAGAGGAAGAGAAAATGTCCAGAGGGAGTGAGAGAGGGTAGAAAAGTCGCCTCCGGGGGTTCACATCTGATAGATGGATGAAAATGGCCATTACGAATTTATTCGGGTTTTTCCAAACATCAGACCGACTTTTTCTCTAAATCTTTGACAGTATTTCAGTAACAAAAAATTTTGTATATTTAATTAACGAAAACTGTTTATAATTCACTAGCCGCGCCGCCCGCCTGCGGCGGACCCTCGCCTTTCTTAATTATGAGAAACGGGCTGGCGTCTAGACAGGGGGCTATGCCCCCTGGACCCCCCCCACCAGCTGGCTCGGGCCCGCCTGAAAAGAAAATTATTATCACTACGTATTCCAATTTGGGATTTATTTACATTCAAAGAATACACAACTGCAAAGAATACTTAAATATTTCTCTATACTTATCCTATGGGAGAAATCGTAACTTTAGGAATTAATAACTCAAAAGGTTATAGGAATTTCGGGACCCGAGTATTTTTCCGGGACTCTCCATAACGTCCTCTATAAGACTGCAAAATTTCGTTTCAAAATTCCAACGGGAAGTTGGTCAAACAGAGCGTGACAGACGGACAGACGGACGGACGGACGGACGGACGGACAGACGGACACTCCGCAATTATTATATAAGATATTTATTTATATTAATAGGTAGATTTAGATTTTTCTCAAAAGGAAATGTTGACTTTTGAATTATAAAACAAGAGCCTTGTCTTTGCGTAGACCTGGGCAGTAATCAAAAAAAGCAAACGTGTGGGGTCGAGGGCCCCCGGCAGGAACGAATTTCCTCACGCCTTATCTTCAACTCAGAATATAATTTAATATTAATATTATTTAAATAGACAGATAGAAGGAAATAAAAAGAATGTGGGCGTGGTTTGGCCAAACTTCGGCTAATCTCGCCTTCCTCCGCCTTTGCTCGGGCGCTGGGAACGCATTTCTGTTAGGAACGCGTTTTTGTTACGCTACATTTTCTCCCAATTCACCCTGCATAAGCAGCGTTAAAGAACTTCGTTCCAAAAAAAATTTTAGTGAGGGGAGGAGGATTTGGACAATCCGGATGATGGGTAATCATTGCGGATAAAGGGAGTTGGGGTACCACTCCCTTTATCCGCAATGAATATAAAATATTTTTTTTTATTATTTCTAACTAAAATCTAAAATTTTAAAACACTAAATTTTCTCTTCTATTATTAGTCTATTATTTAATAGGCTGTTCCGTATATTGAATATTTTGTAACCCACGAGAAGTTAGAGATGATGTAACTTCGCGAGGTGAAGGTAGATGGCTACGTTCAGAGGCCAGATTGGTTTGAAATGTATGTCTTCGTGCAAAAAAACACCTCGGGTAAATAAACGGGGATCCCGGTAGAAATTTCAAATATTAATAATAAGGAAATCAAAAAGTTCCCATTCTCTTTTCAATAATGTATATATTAATCCCCCCCCCCTGATTAAGAAGAACTTGCACATGCAAGACCACAAAATCAACTCTTTAATCAAAGTCAATAACTCGTAAACTCTTTATTTATAATCCTCTAATAAAAGAGTCCGTCCTCCACGAGATGATAAATTCGAGAAGCCAATTATTCTAGATTATCATTCATTCATTCATTCATATTTATGACGCGTGATATAAATACATATAATTGTAATATGTTGTGACTTAAGTGACCCGCAGTGTCGAGGATTAATCTTGAAAAATCGGGACTCGCTCTATCCGGATGACAAACGACTTGCGTCGCCCTGATGGATGCTAATTGGCCGAGGCAAGTCCCGGGGGTCTGATGTGGCCCACACTCTTTTTTTTATTTAGAAAATTATATAATGAATTTAAATAAAACAAAGATTGTCCTTATATAAGGAATTGAAAAAATAAATGGAATATAATCTAAGGAATATATTAATATTCCTTGAAATTTTTGAGTGGTTCGCTTTCAATCAAATGGTTTTTCATTTGGTTTTCTCTCCAAGTAGACTAATTAATATTTAAAAAAATCTGGTGTGACTGTCGTACCAGATTTTTTTCTGTCTACATATACCAGGGGTGTGCCTATGAAACCGCCTTTTACTTTGAAAAATCCTGGCGGCCAGTTTTGGTACTATACAGTCTAGTTATTGAGTTTGTTTGTTTGGTTTATGTCTGTTCTAAGTTTCGAACTCAAAAAAATTCCAATTTCATACTCCCAACATTTTTTTTCACCACGTCAAACATGTCAACCTTTGTTCCTCAACAAAGTGATTTGCGGACGGCGTTGATTTTTTTGCTATCATTTGAAAAAAACGGCCGCGGAATCTCATCGAATGCTTGTAGAAGCTTTTGGCGACTATGCTCTTGGTGAAACACAGTGCAAAGAATGGTTCAAAAAATTCAAGAGGGGAGATTTTGACATTAAGAACGAAGCACGTGGCCGACCGCCCAAAAAGTTTGATGACACCGATTTGCAAGAATTGTTGAATGAAGATTCAACTCAAACACAACAACAATTGGCAGAACAGTTAAACGTGACTCGGGAAACTATTTCCAAGCGTCTGAAAGCTATGGGGAAGATCCAGAAGATCGGGAAATGGGTTCCACATGAACTGAACGAAAGGCAGCAAGAGAACCGAAAAACCACTTGTGAGATGCTGCTCGCCAGATACAAAAGAAAGTCATTTCTTCATCGAATTGTTACTGGAGATGAAAAATGAATCTTTTTTGAAAATCCTAAGCGTCGAGCATCATGGGTATCTCCAGGTGAGCCATCAACATCGACTCCAAGACCAAATCGATATGGACGAAAGACAATGCTTTGTGTTTGGTGGGATCAGAAGGGAATTATCTATTACGAACTCCCTGAAACCTGGCGAAACTGTCAATACGGAACGTTATCAACAGCAAATGGTGAAATTGAACCAGGCTATACGCCAAAGAAGACCAGAATATCAAAAAAGGCAGCACAAAGTCATCTTGTTGCACGACAACGCTCCGTCACACGCTGCAAAACGAACCAAAGAAACCATTGAAACGTTTGGGTGGGAAATTCTCACACATGCGGCTTATTCCCCAGACTTGGCCCCAACGGACTATCACTTGTTTTCATCTTTGGGTCACGCTTTGAGGGAGCAGCAGTTCACAGATTACGAAAATGTTGCCAAATGGCTCGATGAATGGTTTGCCTCGAAAGAAGACGAGTTTTTTTGGAGAGGGATTCATAAGCTCCCTGAAAGATGGGAGAATTGTATTGCTAACGAAGGAAATTACTTTGAATAAAATATCTTTTTTCACTTTTATAAAATATGTGTTTATGTGCGCACCTCTAAAGGTCGGTTTCATAGGCACACCCCTGGTATGTAGTTTACGACGGTATTCAAGATGTAAAATTTATAAACATGGGATAATATTTATATTTTATTACCATGGCAACCATTTCTCCTATCTTTCTTATGAACCACAAGAGTAAAGTGTGGTTCAAACAATTTTGAAGGCAAAATGAAAATATACATTTGAAAGAGCATCTAAAAAATAATTGATTTTTGAATTTTTATCAAAATCGTAGAGCGAATTTTGAGAAATTCGAAAAAAAGTACATCAGTAGAGTACTAGCCGATTTTCAATAAAAACTTATTTTCAAGCTCCAGGGGGTGTCTGATTTAAATATAAAATTTCAGGCTCATAGCTCATGCTATGCTTAAAATTGAACACAGACAGACAGACAGACCATGTCGGGAAAACCACTTTTTTGGTTTCAGGGGACCTCAAAACGTGTATATCCGTCAAAATCTCGACATCAAATCTTTGACATGATTCCAATACTTTCTCTCTCAATATATTAAAATATATAGAGGTAAGAGAAAGTAATAATTAAATTTATTGTTGCATGCCTCTATTGCTTTTGATGCCGAAAGTGAAAATCCAATAAAATTACAAATAAAAACATGAAGTACATTTTGTAAATTAAGCCAGCTATTCAGACAGCTATGATTATTTTTCTAACCCCCCCCCCCACCTCAAAAAAAACAACTTAAATTTGAATATTTTTAAGTGGAAACAGCCCAATCTATGAAGATTTATTTGTTTGTTTTTTTAATTTTTCATATTTTATAATAAAATTGATTTATGAATTTTAAACAAAATCGTTGGAGCGAATTTTGAGAGAATAAAAAAAAAAAAAAAAAAAACTGAAAAAGTAAAGTATTAATACTTTTTGGCCGATTGTGTTCAAAAGCTTCGTATCTTTAAATATAACATTTCAACCTCCTAGCTCATTTTGTTCTTCAGATATTTTGTTCACAGAGAGACAGACCATGTAGCAAAAACCAAGAGGTAAGAGAAAGTAATAATATAAATAAATATGGATTCATAGAGGATGATAATGTCAAAAGACATTACAAACAAACTTTCTCTTCTTCTATAGGTACTACTAGCATGGTCAATGGTACCAATTCAAATCAATTATCCCACCCAATGCAACATATACACGGAACACAAGGGAGGCATCGTCCTAGCATCCCTATGCTGTTCAGACCACGACTAACAGAACTAGTCAATTCCAATCTTCCTTTGTCCCCGTGATTGGAACAAGCCTCCCAAAACCTACAACCTTCAGACTTTCAAGTCTAATCTCAACAGGCATCTTCTCAGTTCCCGCAGTTGAGTTCCCCTTTTATGCTTCTCCTTTTGTTTTTATTTTCTTCCTGGCTGGATGTGACCACTGGTCTTCGGACCTTATGCAACCATTCCAAAAAAAAAAATGTTTTTCATCCAGTGGTCCAGAGTAAGAATAAATTATATATTTTAATAAGAAATTATTCAATTTTAGAAATTAGAATACTAATTAATCATTCAAAATTTTTATTTTTAACCAACTTTAAAAATAGTTTTTCTTCTAATTTGTCGGCAGTCCCTCTCTTTGGCTTACGACGCCCCCCCCCCCCCCCCACTACCTCTCCCTTAGCCGTCAATCGTCAGACAAATGGATATTAATTCTTCTCCTTCTGAAAGATGACTCGGTTGCTATTGTGTGCCGGGGTGTGTGTGTATGTATGTGTTTTTTTTTTATCTTCTCTGAGGATTTATTTGTATTATACTGTATTTACTATTTGTCAAGAGTGTTGCGTCCATGTCGCCCACCAAACCATTATAGGCTGTTTGTCCTTCTTAGAAAAAAAATAAAATATACCTACACACCGTTTCAAAAGTATCGGTGGGTAAAAAATTACACCTTCATTAGAATTATTTATTTAACTGTACCTGAATATATTGAGATCTGTATCAAAAAAAAAATTTACTTGTCTAAATATATATTCTTAATGAGTTGATTGAAAACCCAGCATCCTCTAAAAGGTAAATAAAAAAGATTTTTCAATGCGTCATCGTCAGCTAAAGGGAATTTAATAAATAAATACAAAAGGAGAGCTGTTGAGGCTGAATAGAGGGTGGGGCTCTGTTAAGACAAAGACGTCGGTTGGCTACCTGAAAGAACCTACGATGAGCAATATGTAAGTGAAAGAATAAAGAGGTCCGTTGTGGCGCCTAACAAGCCGGAAGTGGAACAAAACTAAATATCATCTCTCCCACATTCTTTTTTAAATACTCTTTTTTTTTTTTTGAAAATTTGATAATTAAAAAAAATAAATATTTTTTTTAATTCTTCTTTCTTTGTAATTCATTAACATATAGGTGGAGATTTTTTTTTTTTTTTGTAATTACTTTTAGGTGGAAGTGAATCTCGATCTAAGTCTGCCTGGTAGCGAATAAAAGAGAATAGATGCTACCGCACTCCTATCTAAGCCTGCCTGGTAGCATCTATTCCCATTTATTCGCTCAGCCACATGTACTCCTGAAGATGGGTTAATAGCCAGAAATATATCGAGTTAGAAATTCAATATTTCTTTCATTTATAACTTAGTGAAACCTCACATTTACTAAATAATTTTACTTATAATTATTTTGAATATCGACGTTCTAATTAGCAAAGTAAAATTGTTTAGTAAATGGCGGTAAATTTTAATTTAAAAGTTTAAACCCCTGTAGATTCCGAACGGCAAATCAGATCAGACTTATATCCGTATTCATACTCGTTCCTTAAGGAAGAAGGAATCCTTATCTATACATTTATATAGGCATAAGGATTCCTTGTTCCTCAAGTAATGACTATGAATACGGGTATAAATGTGATATCAATTTGTGCAGAAAGAAAAACTCTAATAGACTAAATAAAACTAAAATTAATTTTTTTTTCTCAAAAAAACCTCCTTTTTAGGCAAAAAATTACAAAGAAAAATGTTTAAAAATATATTTATCAAGGGAATTGTATTAGTATTTTCTTTGAAGAGTATTTTGTTATTTTGTACTCACAAGGATTTCCTCAACAACTTGGAGAAAAGGGGACGATTTTTTTTTACAAAGCATTTTTATAAAAAGTTTGATAATTATTAATATAGGCTATTAAAAAATTTACGGAGGGGGGGGGTCTTACGGAAAAAATTTTAATAAATTCAGAGAGATAACTTTTTCGTTAAATTTTGTAAAATTCGACCAGATATGCAATAGGTTACTATGGTTTTTGGGATCAACAAAGAGCGGTTTAAAATTTCAAACTAATTATTCTTTCTTACTTTTGTCTTCGCAAATCACATTATTACCCCTCTATTTATTTATTCATAAAAAATAATGAATGAATAGAAGAAAAAAAAAGGAATAAGAAAGACCCTCTCTCTTTCTCTCTTAAATTAAATTTAAATACAAATCGAATAATAAAAAGCCGAAAGGTACTTAAGAATATTAAAAAAAAAAAAAAAGATTCTAAGAATTGATTAGAAATGAGAGAAAAGGATAAAAATCATATTATATCTGTTGAATAGGTGATGAGTAGGGTGAGGGCTCTTTAATGATTTCAATTGCTTTTGTCAGTTGAAGAGAGAGAGAGAGAGAGGGAATTTATTTAATGATAGGCCCAGTGGCGTCATTTCAACTTTTCTTGGGGGGGGGGCAAACATTTTTTTTTCTTAAAATTTACTTACAAATGGGTACTCAAATTTAGCCAAAACATATTTAATTAAATTAATTGTTTAATTTTGTACAGTTTGTATACTCGTAGATGTATTTTGGAGCATTTTATTTAGAATAATATAAAATTTTATAAAAATCAGAGCCCTTGGGGGGCAAATGCCCCCCGCCCCAAATGACGCCACTGGATAGGCCACCTCTCTCGTTTCCTTTTATCATATTCCATATTATTTTATTAAATACTATTAAGATTTTATCGAAATTTAAATGAAAATTTTTCTTTTTGGAAATTTATTAATTAATTAATGTTCTTTTATCTAGCTATTTTGTTGTTGTTTTTACTTTCTCTTACCTATGTATATATGTAATATATATATAGAGAGAAAGTATTGGTTTCATGTCAAAAATTCGATGTCGAGATTTTGATGGATCTTCACGTTTTGAGGTCCCCTGAATCCAAAAAAGTGGTTTCGCGACATGGTCTGTCTGTCTGTCTGTCTGTCTGTGTGTGTGTGTGTGTGTGTGTGTGTGTGTGTGTGTGTGTGTGTGTGTCTGTGTGTGTTCAATTTTAAGCATGAAGGAATTGAGCTATGAGGCTGAAATTTTATATTTAAGTTAAACACCCCCGGGACCGACAAAATAAGCTTTTAATCAAAATCGGCCAAAAAGTACTAGTACTTTACTGATGTACTTTTTCAGTTTTTTTCGATTTTCTCAAAATTCGCTCTAACGATTTTGATTAAAATTCAAAAATCAATTATTTATTAGATGCTCTTTCAAATGTATATTCTCGTTTTGCCCTCAAAATTGTTTGAAGCACACTTTACTCTTGTGCTTCATAGGAAAGAAGGAGAAATAAATGGTTGCCATGGTAACCGAATTTAAATCTTTTTCTTTTTATTAGATTAAAAATCAATTATTATTTAAACGCCCATTTTTTTTTCGGAGAAAACATCTCTCTCTCTCACAAAACTATCTTCTCTCTTTCTACGCGTTTTAAATTTTTCTACCTTATCTTCGCATTTGGCCAATGTTAATTTCCTATAGGGATTTGTATGTTCATTTCGATTCAAAAGGGGGTCCCCTTTGGAACTTTTTACGCATTTAAAATTTTTTTTCCAATTCTTATGAAATTTTGTATTTATTTACGATTCTATATTGTGTATAAAATGTCCAAATATGAGATTAAAATTTTGAAAAATAACCATAGTTTATTTGAAGCAGTCAACATTTAAAATGCAAGTTTGAAACTAAGGTGCTATGGGAAACTAAATATATCTCGACACAAAAATCTGGTGTGACCAGCACAGTGCGCAACTTTCTCTTACCGAAGGGTAAGAGAAAGTTGTGTGCTGTGCGCCAGTCACACCAGATTTTTTTTTGTTTTTAAAGACCCATCATGGGTCATATGGTAGCACGGAGTAATCTGAAAAATTGTCTTTCTGTTAAATCATCATCATCGGCCACAATTTTGAAGCTATCGAACTCAAATTTTTTTAAAATTAAAGCTATTTAAAATGTCTACAACCTATAGAAGCCCTTTTTTTGATTTTCAAAAAAATAATTTTTTTTTTAGATTAATCGCATTAAATAAAAAAGATATTTTTAAAAAAAGTCGCTCTATAACTTATAGATAATTAAATTAGTCATCATTGTGTTAAAAAATAATTAATTTTTTACCGTTAATTAAATAGCTGGAATCTTTCAAATGAAATGGAATAAATCCCTTGTATTCCTATGGGAAAAACTAACGCCATCTCTTGCCGCCTAGAGTAACTTGGTAGTGAATCGTGTTCTAACGGCTTTTCGAGACGCGCACCTTAACCAGCTTTTGTCATTCAGGTGCATCTAATTTGAATTCCGACACTCAAATAAGATATAAAGAAGTGTATATATTAATTAGCTAAAAAATTAGGTAGAGGAAGAATACAAATTCAAATGGTGAAGTTTGTGCCTCAGGTATACCTGATCCATAGAATTACTAGATGATGTGTAATTTCAATATAGGATCAAAAGGAACTGCGTCTTCGCCAAAAAAATTGCCAAAATCTCACAACGTTTCGGTCTTAGTTTAACCAGAGTCACTTCTGCACCAAACCGATATCAAAATAATTTTTCTGTGTTCTTATCATATTAATTTTTCCTTAATATCCCATTCAATTATTTAACATTAAATTTAAATAAATATGAATGTGTATTTTTGCAACTGGGCAATAACAATGTGTGATCAAAGTAAAGGAATTCAATGATCATAAATTGAAAATTTTTTATTCTTCCTTCGAGTTTTGATTTCACTTGATTGCAACATGAATGAAATATACGTGGCTTTAAATAATTTTAATAAATTTTTTGGAATTAAGTTAACTTTTGACATTGGCCAACCAAATAAGTACACCAAATTCATAAGCCGAGATGTTTATTTGGAATTTTGTATAAATTTTAAATGAGATCTTTATAAGTCTCTGATTTAAAAAATAAATATATTTTATTCTTAAATAACAAAATTTTCCATATTAATAATTTATGTTCTTTTATGGATTTTAATATTTAACTATCATATATTATTATTTTATTCAATCATATCTCTTTCATTAAATATTTATAGGCTAAAAAAATAAAACCGCTATCTCGAAATAGAAATTTTACGTGTTGAGTTTACGTTCAAATTTCCCTTTGTTCTTATTTAAGGTGTTAATAAAATGGGATTTAATAATAAACAGACCAATTGGAATTTATAGGAAAACTTCAAAATGTTTTTGTAAAATAAAAATACAAAAGAGCATCTAAAAAATAATTGATTTTTGAATTTAAAAAAAATCGTTGTAGCAAATATTGAGACAATCGAAAAAAACTGAAAAACTACATCAGTAAAGTACTAGTACTTTTTGGCCGATTTTGATTAAAAGCTTATTTTCACGCTCCCGGGGGTGTTTAACTTATATATAAAATTTCAGCTGCATTGCTCGATTCCTTCATGCTTAAAATTGAACACGATTGACATCGATTTTTTGACCTGAATCCAATACTTTCTCTCTATATATATAGAGATTACATATATACATAGGTAAGAGAAAGTAAAAATTAAAGCCAATTAATTAAAATAATTAAATCTCTCTAACGAAAAAAATAAAAATTTTTATATAATTAAATTTTTATTTATTTTTTTCTTTTAGAGCCTCGAATTGAATAAAGACAGACAGCCTTCCAAGCAAATGGTGTGAATAATTATAAGGCACCGCCGGCATAGTGCTGCCCCTGGCGTCCACTCTATAAACCCTTTTGTTAAAATGAAATTAATCTTTTTAATTTAATCAAACAAATTTCATAAAATTAGTATAAATATCACGGAGGGGACAACCTAAAGGGGGCCCAAAAAGTGACCCCCTCTTCGAAAAAGCAAAAATTCAAATATTGTGGTCAATAAAAGGCTCTGAAATAGCATTTGAATAGAAAGAGAGCGAAGGTAATGAGTGCGAGTGAGATGGAGAGAGTCGCTTAAAGATGCTGACTCTCCGTCCCTGGTGCACATGAACCGGATTCCAAACAATACGCGTGACGTCATCTTTTCTTAGAACCTAATAAAGAGAGAAATAAAAATAAAACTATTTGTTTTTTTTTTTTATATTCATCAAATTAGAAGAAAAAAAAACAAATTAAATAATTTATAAAAAATGAATATGAAAAAACTATTTTAATAAAGGAAATAAATATATTCTAACTTTTGATTGATTATTGAGGTGGGATTTATTTATTTTTCTTCCTGAGACGGGTGTTAAAGTTAATTGTATTTTCAATTTATATTTCGGCCTCTAAGATCATTTGACTTTTGGGAAATTAAATAAAATGGCTTCCAGCAGGTGAGAGACTCAACACTCAGCGGGTCACCTATCCACGGTCCAGCAGTTCTTAGCCTTGCTTAACCCGAATTTTCTAGATTTTTTTTCTGCCTTTTCTCAGAAGTTATTAAATTTAAAAAAGTTATTTTTTTTTTTATACTCAACAAATTAAAAAAAAAACAAAAAAATTATTTTAATAATTACCTTCGATAACTAAAAATCTATTCAGTTTTTGAAAAAATGTCAAAGAATAAAAACTTTTTAAAATAGAGTAATTTATCACAATATGATAAAAAAATTGAAAATTTCGAAATTTCTGAAAAAACTTATTAGTTAAAGTACTTCTTCCAAGTGACGTATTTACTCCAAAAGTTGATAGAACTCTACAATTTTAGTGTAAGGAGCATACACCAAATTTCATCCATCTAGCTGCTTTGGTTTTTAAGCAATCGTGTTTACACACACACACCCAAACGTAGTTCCAAAAGAATATACGAGAAAGTCTCGGGGAAGTCATTCCCCATATTTTTTTTAATAGCTAATTTTTTACTTTGTCACCAATATATTTAATTATTATAGATTGGATATTAATGATTTTTGTATTTTTAGATTAAAAAAAAAAAAAAAATTACGATTATTAGGCTATAATAGAAAACATTTTGTTTTTTCTAAAAAATAATTTTCATTCTTTTTTGGAATATAAATCAATTTTTATCAAACCCCACTTTTCTTGGTTTTTGACAATGACATCTCTCTAACCTCCCAGAGTGAATTGATTAATATTTCCAAATGTCACTTAACTAACGAACGTCCTAAGACCATTTCGTCTCTCATTAAAAGTCCGATGGCGGCTTTTTATCCAGGCCGCCACGTGTCGTTGCTACTCGGGTGAGATAATTATCGCACAGCAGGGATATTATTAAATCCTCGATGCGGGGGTGCACGTGTTCTTCTCTCTCTTTCACTCTTGACTTTTCATCGTCATCATCATCGAATGCTGTTTCTCTAATTAGAAACCACTCTGCTATTTTAACTCTATGAATTATTCAGAAAAGTACGTAGTATACTCAAGTGACCGAAAGAGAGAGAAGGCAACGGATATTCAACAGGAATAATAACACGATTGCAATTTAAACATTTTAATTGAATAAAAATTTTTAATTATTCGTTTTGAGAAACAATTTAGAGATAAGGTTACTTTGACTAAGAGAGATATGAGTTTTAAAAAATCTCCAAATATAGAAACGTTTCGGTCCTATTGAATTAATGCCATTTAAGGTGCGAGTCTCGGGGTGCTAATTTTGGGAGATTCCAGCGGCCACAATTTTGAAGCTATCGATCTCAAATTTTTTTTTAAATTAAAGCTATTTAAAATATCTACAACGTATAGAAGCCATTTTTTTGATTTTCGAAAAAATAAAATTTTTTTTAGATTAATCGCATTAAATAAAAGATATTTTTAAAAAATTCGCTCTATAAGTTGTAGATAATTACATTAGTAATCATTGTGTTAAAAAATAATTAATTTTCTACCGTTAATTAATTAGCTGTAAACTTTCATCTCAAATCCCTTGTATTCCTATGGGAAAAACTAACGCCATCTCTTGCCGCCTCGAGTAACTCGATAGTGAATCGTCTTCTAACGACTTTTCGAGACGGGCACCTTAAATTTATTTAAAAATAAATTGCTGGGAAAGAATAAAGTAATATTTAATAAAGTGAGGTAGAAGTTGCCATCAGTCTGAAAATTGAGTGCCCCCATGAAAAATTTTTCTTTAATTGTTGACTAACCGAAAAAAAAGAAAAATATTTCCATTTAATAAATTTTTTAAATTTGATTTTTTTTTTAATGAACCAAAATAACAAGAATTGAAACGAAATGAAAGTTGCTCTTTGCTTGTGGGTTTCAATAAGAATTTGCTAAGTTGAACGCACCCCTGGGATGGCGGGGAACACCCACAACTAATAAATCACGTTCCTTTACTCAAGTAGCTTCCCCCAATTTGTAAAAGCCACGTGCTGCTTTTAAAACTTAATGAATAATAAACAAAAATTTTCGTGCACAAATTAAATCAAGAGTGTTCTTTTATAGAAATAATAATAAGTTGAATATAGAGACGTACTATATTTAGAATTGTAAGGAGGAAAGAAGGTGGTATTAAAGAAGTGATGGGGGGGGGGGGGGGAGGGGGGGGAGGGGTGGTACAAATACAAACAGTTGGGGAAGATTGTGGGCGAAACGTGTTGCCTGTGTTAATAATCAGACGCCTCTTTAATTAAAATACTTGACATAATTTATTGAAATATTTAGTATATTCGGATTTTCAAGAAATTCTAAATAAAAAATTATTAATTAAAGAGAGGGTAGTTTAGTGGTTTTTTAATTAAATTATATAAATCAGTGCGGAATTATGTAATTTTAATATTTTGTTGTTTGCCCTGAAGATATGCAACCATTAACAATTATAAACCATTAATTCTTATTTGGGCCCTCGGGGCTTGGTGTAGAGGTTAGCGTGCTAACCTCGTATACCAAACGTCGCGGGTTCGGACCCCAGGCAGTCCGATGATTTTATTTAAGCCATTTGGTATCCAAATGGCTTAAATAGAAATGCCTGGACCCCAATAAATATATATTAATAATAACGGTTATCGTCAAAAGTCTTAAATGACCTGAGTTGCCGAAAAGACTGTGTGTATGTGTGTGTAAATGTGAGTGTGAATGAGAAAAAAGTGTGAGTGTTTAAAAAAAACAATTTCTTATTTGGTTGCCTACCTTTTGGGCGATTTTTTTCCCGCCATGAAAATTTTCAAACATAATTCGACGATTATTTTACCAAAATGTCTCAGAGCAGTGGCGTCATTTCATCTTTTTCTTGGGAGGGGGGGCAAACCTTTTTTTTTTATTAAAATTCACTTACAAATACCGGTAGGTAGTCAAATTTGGCTTAAATATTTTTAATTTAATTAATTGTTTAATTTTGTACAGTTTATATACTCGTAGATATATTTTGTAATATTCTATTTAGAATAATATAGAATTTTATAAAAATCAGAACCCTTGGGGGGGGGCAAATGCCTCCCTGCCCCCCCTCCCCCACAAATGATGTCACTGACCCAGAGGCCATTAAAATTTCGCGAATTTTTAAGTTTAATTCTTGAAACAGCCCAAGTAAATTCACACTGCCGAAATTAGGGAAGTTACAAGGTAATTTTTCTTTGTCACATGCTGAAGATGGACAACAATTATAGAAATTTTTAAAATTAAAAAAATGACAAGGTAAAATGGGTAAAATATAGAACCTGAAAAAGAGAAATTTTTAAAATTTCTTTAATTGTTGTCAACCTTGAACACGTGACAAAGAAAAAATTACCTGGTAACCCCTCCCAAGTAAAATGATATATATTAATATTAGTGACCTAATTTGTTATAAATTTGTTAAAAAATTGTTTAAATTTGAAAATTTAGCAGAAACAGAGCAAAAACAAAACAAATAAACGCGTTGCGTTATTTCTTTGTATATTGGGTGGGCAAAGTTGTGCGCTCGGCTTAGTCCGACCCTTTATTTTTAGATGCTCTTACCCAAGATAAGAGAAAGTTGTGTGCTGTGCAACAATCACACCAGTTTTTTGTAATTTATTTCTGTTACTATGGGAGTTAGTCAAGAACAAGGGCGCAAAGTAGCTGGTGGTTTTATTGAAGAAATTATTTTTTATTTGGTGTACTCTAAATAAGTTATAATACTAAATTAACTTCTTTCACGAAT
>JAKCPI010013562.1:0-17806 GCA_023213315.1 Euborellia annulipes
TTCTACCATGTATTGCAAGAAGATAGGCAACTCAAACTAACCATTTGGTTAATAAATTAATTTCTATTTACTGTGAGTAGGTGAGTCTATATGTTTTGAGTGATCATATAGCCTCCAGTATATATTGAATATTAATTATAATGAATAAGTCTTGAGAAATATTTATAAATAGCTCCTCTGCAGCAAATCGGGTCTGTTAAAGAAGCGGAGCATGATTGGTCCTCTCTAGAAAAATCTATTAGTAATAGCCATTTGGGTTGCCTATCCTACAGGAACCAAAAAAAGCACGAATTGGACTGGTCTTACCTTCAATAAGGTAAAAGAAAGTTGTGTACTGTGCTTGTCACACCAGATTTTTTTGTGTCGAGATATATTTAGTTGCTCTTAGCACTTTTAGTTCCAAACTTGGTCACGCAATGATTCATAGATGGCGCTGAGCTACGAATGCTTCCACATCAGTAAAATGTACTTCAAACGATTTATACCAAAAATGTCACTGATATACTTTTTAAAGAGCATCAAAAAACTAGTTGATTTATGAATTTTAATCAAAATCGTTGGAGCGAATATTGAGAAAATCCGAAAAAAACTGAAAAAGTGCATCAGTAAAGTACTAGTACTTTTAGATCGATTTTGTTCAAAAGCTTCGTGTCACGTCCCATGGAGATGCCTAATTTAAATATAAAATTTCAATCTCCCTAGCTCTTTTCGTTCTTGAGATATTTTGTTCACAGAGAGACAGATCATGTTGCTAAAACCACTTTTTCGGACTCAGAAAACCTCAAAACTTGTATATACATCAAAATCCATTTTTGACATGAAACCTATACTTTCTTTTTCATACAAGGCAAGCGAAAGTAAAAATATACAAATAAAAACACTCGGTTATTTGTTTCAAATTATTTATTGGTTATAACAGCAACATTTAATACTTATTTCGACACTGGATTGTCAAAAGTGTTCTCAAAAAGTGGTCTATGCAACAGTAACGACCACTTGGCGTTTGCTTGTAGAAAACATTCTCCCAAAAATAGCTTCGCGATCGACTTATTGCCACTCCTGGATTATAGGATTAACTTCTCTTTATTCTGGTCACTTATGGTTCTTAAAAAATAATCCTATAGTATAAAAAATATTAGAATATTTTTAAATTATCTTTTGACGTAACTTCCAACCCAATGGTAATGTTTCAAAGTCAACTTTTTTTTTTTTTTTGGTTTATAATATTATATATCAGATAACATTAAAATAGTCAAAACGTGTTCCGCTAATCTTCAAAAACATCTATTTCCGTTAATTCCAAAAATCGATTTATCTCACGTTTTCATGTATGAGTAAAAAAAAAAAAAAAAGATATGTGGTTTTTACCTCCCTCTTCTAGGATAAACCTTGAAGTTATAAAGGTGAATTGATAGATCGTTTTTCCCTCTCGATATATTAATTGTAAAACGTTAACCTTTAGTTTCGCCCATGACCTTCCTATTTGCACAATGATACTTCCATTTGTTCGATTAACAAACAATACTTTTTTGAGTAAATAAAAACTTTTTTTCGTAAATATTTTACAAAAATTTTAATTTATTGACGTGTATAAATTTGATATTTTCTATAATTAAAATTAATATAAAAGGAAAAAAGGTATTCTTCTGGGGTTCTCGCCGTACGATATTTAAAAATTTTTTATTAATAGAATGAATATACTAATAACAAAGGACATTTTAAAAAAAATTAAGTAGGCTACCTACTGATATATTCAAGGTGAAGGAGCCCCTCCCCCAAAAAAAATATATATAGAGTACTGTACATGTAGGATATATACCATTGGTGCATGGGCGTAGCCAGACATCTTGCTAACCCGGGGGGCAACCCCTCGTTAGGGCGAGAGGGGGGGTTTGCAATTAATATATACATAGATTATTAATTATTTATTTAAATAAAAAAATTAAATTAAGTGGATTGGGGCGTTAAAAATTCCCCCAATGGGAAAAATATATATTTGTTTGTTTTTTGTTTGTTTTTTTTTTTTTTAATTTTTAGGACAAGCCGGGGAGGGGGGCAATGCCCCCTGCCTCCCCTGGCTACGCCCATGCAGTGGTGTATGTATTATCTGGAAACGTTACTCAGATATAGACAAATATAATTTATTTCAACTAATAATTTTTTTTCATTATTAAAAAATAGTCTTCTTCTTCTGTCTCGCCATTATTAATCCGCGGTGCGGGGTCGGCGGATTATTAAAAAAATAGTATTCCAATTTATTTCTGATAGGAAGTTGGTTAAAATTCAAATAATTTGTATTTATTGTATTTTTATTCAGTGAAGGCCATAAAGGTATTTACTTTGAACAAATATTTAATTTTATCTCGTTATAAATTTTATCTACATACGTCCTTCCCCATACTTTAGCCGTGCTTTGCATAGACCATTTAGACATTACATTATTTGCATATAATAACATAGAATATCTCATTATTATTGTTAGCTACCGATTTTTGATATTTTTGTTATTCGCAAACACCCATCAGATGAGATTCGGACAAAAATAAAATTTTGGGCTTACTGTGTTTAATCTGTTACTTGGGATTCCCTTTTGAGCCTATAATTATAAATATTCTAACAATAAAGGGATCTATAACTAGTGTACTGTAGTTTAAAATAAATTTTAATAAGCAATGAACAAGAGAGTATACCAGCACTAGTTTATTTATTTTGTAATTATTTCGAGCTGCATAACACTGTCCATTGTCATTGCAATTAATAACTGAAGTGACGAAGTTAAGGAACCTTAATGGTAATTTACCAAAGGTGAGAGAAAGTTGTGTGCTGTGCGACCAGTCACACCAGATTTTTATAACTTTTTTTCAATCTTTGAAAAATTCATTAAAATTTTTATTTACTTACCGCTCTAAGCAAGTATAGCTTATTATTCAATTAAAAAATAAAAAACTTTATTTTATTTTACTTTTACTTTCTCTTACCCTATATATACCGGTATGAAATATTATAGGTCATGTCAAAAAATTTTTTTGATGGATATACATTGTTTAAGGTCCTCTGAATCAAAAAAAAGTGGGTCCCGCAATTGGTCTGTCTGTGTATCTGTCTATGTTTAAGCATGAAGCTCAATCCACTTACCGGAATGAAATTTTCATTTAAGTTATGTACCCTCCCGACACTCAAAATAAGCTTTTTAGCTAAAATCGGCCAAAAAATACTGAGTACTTTACTGACGTACTTTTTCAGCTTTTTTCGATTTTCTCAAAATTCGCTCCACCAAAATTGCTTTAAAATTCAAAAATCAATTATTTTTTAGATGCCTTTTCTTTAAAATGTATATTCTCACTTTGGCCTAAATGTGTTTTGGGAAGTACACTTTACTGATGTAATATTTCAGATTTTCTCAAATTCATTTTCCGACTCTTCCTTCCATAGAGCCAATGTTAAATCCCTATGGGGATTTGCATGTTAATTTCGATTCAAAAAGGGAGGTTGGTCCCCTTTGGAACTTTTACACATTTAAAAAAATCTTATGAAAATTTTGTATTTATTTAGGTGTGTATAAAATAATTCAAATATGACATTAAAATTTTGAAAAATAACATAGTTGTACTACATTCAAATTCAAATTTACTAATAAAATTAAAAATAACTATGTACTTGATATTTGAAACTTGATTTTCAAGTAGTCCTAATATTGTTAATTGAAAATCTTATCTCGCTAGTATTCATTTATAATGATTCATCTTATTTTGAATAAAATCGATTGAAATTTAAGGTTTAAAGGTTTAAATTAAATTCAATTCCTATCTTATCTCATTAGCAATATATTTTCTTTCATGTGAATAGGCATTTTGAGTGTGCTGAGTTTTGTCGTTATTGTGTTTGCTGACGCATAATCTCCAGAGCAATCATGATGTGATATTTTATGAAGAGCAGAGTTGATATTGTTCTGGTTTGGAATTAAATTGAATTATTGAATCGCAAAGGCCAGAAACCGGAGTCAGCTGCAAACCTCCATTGTCTCGACGTATATAATCCGATAGAAAGAAAGAAATTGTGACTGCCTGTTACCAAAAGAGGCTAAGCATTTTACATTGCAAGCTTCATACTATTACAAAAGAACGGATATGACCTTTTTTTAAGTAAAAAAATAAAGAAGAATTCCTTTTTTGATTTATTTAATTAATTAATATGCGGTCACAAACATCCACTTGATAAAAGTCCTTTCCTTAATTTTAAGTGCGACACTTAAGAAAGCTCTTTGTCAATTTATAAGAAAATTTCAATATTAAATCAAGTGCTTGTTTAAATATAAAAAGCTTACTTTAATATTTTTAAGAACTAATGAGATAAGATAGGAATTGAATTTAATTTAAACCTTTAAACCTTAAATTTCAATCGATTTTATTCAAAATAAGATGAATCATTATAAATGAATACTAGCGAGATAAGATTTTCAATTAACAATATTAGGACTACTTGAAAATCAAGTTTCAAATATCAAGTACATAGTTATTTTTAATTTTATTAGTAAATTTGAATTTGAATGTAGTACAACTATGTTATTTTTCAAAATTTTAATGTCATATTTGGATATTTTATACACACCTAAATAAATACAAAATTTCATAAGATTTTTAAATGTGTAAAAAGTTCCAAAGGGGACCGACCTCCTTTTGAATCGAAATTAACATGCAAATCCCCATAGGGATTTAACATTGGCTCTATGGAAGGAAGAGTCGGAAAATGAATTTGAAAAATCTGAAATATTACATCAGTAAAGTGTACTTCAAAACACATTTAGGCCAAAATGAGAATATACATTTTAAAGAGCATCTAAAAAATAATTGATTTTTGAATTTTAAACAATTTTGGTGGAGCGAATTTTGAGAAAATCGAAAAAAGCTGAAAAAGTACGTCAGTAAAGTACTAGTATTTTTTGGCCGATTTTGCTCAAAAGCTTATTTTGAGTGTCCGGGAGGGTACATAACTTAAATAGAAAATTTCATTCCGGTAAGTGGATTGAGCTTCATGCTTAAACATAGACAGATACACAGACAGACCAATTGCGGGACCCACTTTTTTTGATTCAGAGGACCTTAAACAATGTATATCCATCAAAAAAAATTTTTTGACATGACCTATAATATTTCATACCGGTATATATAGGGTAAGAGAAAGTAAAAGTAAAATAAAATAAAGTTTTTTATTTTTTAATTGAATAATAGGCTATACTTGCTTAGAGCGGTAAGTAAATAAAAATTTTAATGAATTTTTCAAAGATTGAAAAAAGTTATAAAAATCTGGTGTGACTGGTCGCACAGCACACAACTTTCTCTCACCTTTGGTAAATTACCATTAAGGTTCCTTAACTTCGTCACTTCAGTTATTAATTGCAATGACAATGGACGGTGTTATGCAGCTCGAAATAATTACAAAATAAATAAACTAGTGCTGGTATACTCTCTTGTTCATTGCTTATTAAAATTTATTTTAAACTACAGTACACTAGTTATAGATCCCTTTATTATTAGAATATTTATAATTATAGGCTCAAGGGAATCCCAAGTAACAGATTAAACACAGTAAGCCCAAAATTTTATTTTTGTCCGAATCTCATCTGATGGGTGTTTGTGAATAACAAAAATATAAAAATCGGTAGCTAACAATAATAATGAGATATTCTATGTTATTATATGCAAATAATGTAATGTCTAAATGGTCTATGCAAAGCACGGCTAAAGTATGGGGAAGGACGTATGTAGATAAAATTTATAACGAGATAAAATTAAATATTTGTTCAAAGTAAATACCTTTATGGCCTTCACTGAATAAAAATACAATAAATACAAATTATTTGAATTTTAACCAACTTCCTATCAGAAATAAATTGGAATACTATTTTTTTTAATAATCCGCCGACCCCGCACCGCGGGATTAATAATGGCGAGGACAGAAGAAGAAGACTATTTTTTAATAATGAAAAAAATTATTAGTTGAAATAAATTATATTTGTCTATATCTGAGTAACGTTTCCAGATAATACATACACCACTGCATGGGCGTAGCCAGGGGGAGGCAGGGGGGCATTGCCCCCCTCCCTGGCTTGTCCTAAAAATTAAAAAAAAAAAACAAAAAACAAACAAATATATATTTTTCCCATTGGGAATTTTTTTAACGCCCCAATCCACTTAATTTAATTTTTTTATTTAAATAAATAATTAATAATCTATGTATATATTAATTGCAAACCCCCCTCTCGCCCTAACGAGGGGTTGCCCCCTAACAAGATGTCTGGCTACGCCCATGCACCAATGGTATATATCCTACATGTACAGTACTCTATATATATTTTTTTTTGGGGGGGAGGGGCTCCTTCACCTTGAATATATCAAGTAGGAGCCTACTTAATTTTTTTTTAAATGTCCTTTGAAAAGTTATTAGTATATTTTCTATTAATAAAAAAAATTTTTAAAATATCGTACGGCGAGAACTCCAGAAGAATACCTTTTTCCTTTTATATTAATTTTAATTATAGAAAATATCAAATTTATACACGTCAATAAATTAAAATTTTTGTAAAATATTTACGAAAAAGTTTTTATTTACTCAAAAAAGTATTGTTTGTTAATCGAACAAATGGAAGTATCATTGTGCAAATAGGGAAGGTCATGGGCGAAACTAAAGGTTAACGTTTTACAATTAATATATCGAGAGGAAAAACGATCTATCAATTCACCTTTATAACTTCAAGGTTTATCCTAGAAGAGAGGAGGTAAAAACCACATATCTTTTTTTTTTTTTACTCATACATGAAAACGTGAGATAAATCGATTTTCGGAATTAACGGAAATAGATGTTTTTGAAGATTAGCGGAACACGTTTTGACTATTTTAATGTTATCTGATATATAATATTATAAACCAAAAAACAAAAAAGTTGACTTTGAAACATTACCATTGGGTTGGAAGTTACGTCAAAAGATAATTTAAAAAATATTCTAATATTTTTTATACTATAGGATTATTTTTTAAGAACCATAAGTGACCAGAATAAAGAGAAGTTAATCCTATAATCCAGGAGTGGCAATATGTCGATCGCGAAGCTATTTTTGGGAGAATGTTTTCTACAAGCAAACGCAAAGTGGTCGTTACTGTTGCATAGACCACTTTTGAGAACACTTTTGACACACCAGTGTCGAAATACGTATTAAATGTTGCTGTTATAACCAATAAATAATTTGAAACAAATAACCGAGTGTTTTTGTTTGTATATTTTTACTTTCGCTTGCCTTGTATGAAAAAGAAAGTATAGGTTTCATGTCAAAAATGGATTTTGATGTATATACAAGTTTTGAGGTTTTCTGAGTCCGAAAAAGTGGTTTTAGCAACATGATCTGTCTCTCTGTGAACAAAATATCTCAAGAACGAAAAGAGCTAGGAGATTGAAATTTTATATTTAAATTAGGCATCTCCATGGGACGTGACACGAAGCTTTTGAACAAAATCGATCTAAAAGTACTAGTACTTTACTGATGCACTTTTTCAGTTTTTTTCGATTTTCTCAATATTCGCTCCAACGATTTTGATTAAAATTCATAAATCAACTAGTTTTTTGATGCTCTTTAAAAAGTATATCAGTGACATTTTTGGTATAAATCGTTTGAAGTACATTTTACTGATGTGGAAGCATTCGTAGCTCAGCGCCATCTATGAATCATTGCGTGACCAAGTTTGGAACTAAAGTGCTAAGAGCAACTAAATATATCTCGACACAAAAAATCTGGTGTGACAAGCACAGTACACAACTTTCTTTTACCTTATTGAAGGTAAGACCAGTCCAATTCGTGCTTTTTTTGGTTCCTGTAGGATAGGCAACCCAAATGGCTATTACTAATAGATTTTTCTAGAGAGGACCAATCATGCCCGCTTCTTTAACAGACCCGATTTGCTGCAGAGGAGCTATTTATAAATATTTCTCAAGACTTATTCATTATAATTAATATTCAATATATACTGGAGGCTATATGATCACTCAAAACATATAGACTCACCTACTCACAGTAAATAGAAATTAATTTATTAACCAAATGGTTATTTGAGTTGCCTATCTTCTTGCAATACATGGTAGAAGAGAAATAAATACCAGGGGTGTGCCTATGAAACCGACCTTTAGAGGTGCGCACATAAACACATATTTTATAAAAGTGAAAAAAGATATTTTATTCAAAGTAATTTCCTTCGTTAGCAATACAATTCTCCCATCTTTCAGGGGAGCTTATGAATCCCTCTCCAAAAAAACTCGTCTTCTTTCGAGGCAAACCATTCATCGAGCCATTTGGCAACATTTTCGTAATCTGTGAACTGCTGCTCCCTCAAAGCGTGACCCAAAGATGAAAACAAGTGATAGTCCGTTGGGGCCAAGTCTGGGGAATAAGCCGCATGTGTGAGAATTTCCCACCCAAACGTTTCAATGGTTTCTTTGGTTCGTTTTGCAGCGTGTGACGGAGCGTTGTCGTGCAACAAGATGACTTTGTGCTGCCTTTTTTGATATTCTGGTCTTCTTTGGCGTATAGCCTGGTTCAATTTCACCATTTGCTGTTGATAACGTTCCGTATTGACAGTTTCGCCAGGTTTCAGGAGTTCGTAATAGATAATTCCCTTCTGATCCCACCAAACACAAAGCATTGTCTTTCGTCCATATCGATTTGGTCTTGGAGTCGATGTTGATGGCTCACCTGGAGATACCCATGATGCTCGACGCTTAGGATTTTCAAAAAAGATCCATTTTTCATCTCCAGTAACAATTCGATGAAGAAATGACTTTCTTTTGTATCTGGCGAGCAGCATCTCACAAGTGGTTTTTCGGTTCTCTTGCTGCCTTTCGTTCAGTTCATGTGGAACCCATTTCCCGATCTTCTGGATCTTCCCCATAGCTTTCAGACGCTTGGAAATAGTTTCCCGAGTCACGTTTAACTGTTCTGCCAATTGTTGTTGTGTTTGAGTTGAATCTTCATTCAACAATTCTTGCAAATCGGTGTCATCAAACTTTTTGGGCGGTCGGCCACGTGCTTCGTTCTTAATGTCAAAATCTCCCCTCTTGAATTTTTTGAACCATTCTTTGCACTGTGTTTCACCAAGAGCATAGTCGCCAAAAGCTTGTACAAGCATTCGATGAGACTCCGCGGCCGTTTTTTTCAAATGATAGCAAAAAATCAACGCCGTCCGCAAATCACTTTGTTGAGGAACAAAGGTTGACATGTTTGACGTGGTGAAAAAAAATGTTGGGAGTATGAAATTGGAATTTTTTTTGAGTTCGAAACTTAGAACAGACATAAACCAAACAAACAAACTCAATAACTAGACTGTATAGTACCAAAACTGGCCGCCAGGATTTTTCAAAGTAAAAGGCGGTTTCATAGGCACACCCCTGGTAAAGCTGAACATGAAAACTTTACTGTGTGAAATTATCTCGTCCTTCGCTTCTTTTTCTTTGAATGAGAAAAAAAAATTGAGGTCGGGTCCGTATGGGTTGCAAACAAGTTTTCTTAAGGAAACCCTACAAATTAATGTAACAAACATGTAAATTAGAAAATTTTATTTTCCTATTTTTTTACTTTTTAGAAGACCAATTCTTTTTTTTTGCTCGTTTCAATTTTCATACTATATAATAACTTGCCCAGCAACACAAACCACACAATGTTTTGTTCCATCAGCTTTAGATTTAAAGAAATTGAAATGGCTCTTCCTTATTTAGTGTGCAATAACCGCAAATAAAATATCATTAATTCAAGGAGATCCTGACATGCGAGAATAAGAAGATTGATTCAAGCGAATCTTGGAATGGAAATAGATCCCGGAGGAGGCCCAGCTCGATATCCATTAATTAACGCGGGCACAAGGGCCGGGGGATGTTCCCTAGGGCGCGGCTCCTGTGGGCCTTGGCATGTAGTCTCTAGACCCTTAGCTCCCCCCATGGTTAGGGCCATTGTTGGTGAGCTTATCGCGCCGGCCGCGGCCTTGCGTCCCCAGACGTTCAATCATCGTCAGCATCCCTTCCTTCCTTTATTCCAAGTATACAATGAAAAACCCTATTCAAAAAAAAAAATCAACTTTTATTTTCAAAAGAATAAAAACCTGTAAATTGTTCAGGGGAATATCAAAAGTCGTGTTTGAAGTTTTTTAGGGAATTATCTTAAGAAGCTTAATAATAAACTAGTTATCAAACCACGACAAAGGCTATAGCATTTCAGTGGGTTGTGTATAAGTAAATGCGATTAAAAGTTTGTCTCAATGGAAGAACAATCATTAAAATAAACAATGTATGGAATTTAATTAAAATGTATTGATTAAATTTAATTATGATGAGAAATAAGCAAATATTAAATTTTACTTCAATAATATATTATAGGCCTACTGTATTAGGTATTCTATAAAACATTGGAATTGCCCACGGGGCGTGGTGTAGAGGTTAGCGTGCTAACCTCATATACCAAACGTCGCGGGTTCGGACCCCAGGCAGTCCGATGATTTTATTTAAGCCATCTGGATACCAGATGGATTAAATAAAAATGCCTGGACCCTAATATATATAAATTCATAAATAACGGTTATCGTAAATGTCTTATATGGCCTGAGCTGCCGAAAAGACAGTGTGAATGTATGTGTGAGTGTAAGTGTGAATGAGAAAAAAGTGTGAATGTTAAAAAAAAAAAAAAAAAAAAAAAAAAAAAAAAAAAAAAAAAAAAAAAACATTGGAATTTGAAATGGAAGCTACGCCTTATTTCTCTAGGTCAGGGGTCGGCAACCTATTTTAAGCAGAGAGCCATTTTTCCCTAAATAATTTTACAAAATCTTACCAAGAGCCCCATTGGACCTTTAAAAAAATATTTTTACTAAATAGAATTATTATAACTTACTTATAAAAATTTAAATATATGTTCAATAAAAAAAAAAAAAAAAAAAAAATAGTGTGTTTTAATGAAAAAGCGGCAGTCTTATATAATTACGTACTTTATTTTAATATAAATTTAATCAATTCAAACCTATCACATTTAAAATTCTTTTTGAAAAAATATTTTTACTTTAATAAATGAAATTTGTTTCAAGAAAATTAAAATAAATATTTTGGACAGGCTCAAGAGTCACACAATTTGGATAAAAGAGCCCCTGGTTGCCGACCCCTGCTCTTGGTCAATAAAAAAATTATTTTATGCATTTATTTAAAATAATTATGTGCAAAAGTTAATAAAATTTATTTATTATTAGTAGAGACCGGATTTTAAGCAAAATGCTTATTGCTCAATTTTATAAGCAACCATTAGATATTTAATTTCTATACGAATTAGGAAAAACTAAGTGCATTGAGATTGCATTTTTTATGCTTTTTTTGCTTTTTTTTGAGTTTTCATGCTTTTTTTCCCTTTCGTGCTTATTTGAACTTATTTTACGAATATATATGATTTTTTTGTTTTTTTTTTTTTATTAAAAAACACACTTTTTTCCCATTCACACACGCATACACCAGGGACGTATATAAGGGGGAAGGGGGGGCGCCCCCAAAAAAAAAAATTTTCCAAAAACCCCGCAGTGCGAAAAAATATAGCCCTGTAAAAAAAATTTTTTCCGCAGGGTAAAAAAATTTGGTTCCGCAAAAACAAAATTTTTCCCAGGGCGGGGCGGAATAAATTTAGTTTCTTTAAAAAAAAAAATTTGTATACGCCATTGGTATGAGTAAAAATTGCTTATGAGATGCTTTTTTTCAACTTTTATGCTTATTTAACAACTTTTTATTCAAGTTTTTTAAGCTTTTTTAAGCACTTTTTTTCATTTTTTTATGCTTTTTTTTCCGGTCTCTAATTATTAGAAAGGGATCTTCAGGCAAAATAATTGTTAAAAAAATCTTTTATTAAATTATCATTTCAGACTATTTATTTCAAATTTTTGGGGAAACATATTGAAATTAGAAAAATAAATCAATTCTAGGCAAAATAAAATTTAAATATGTTGATATAGTTCACTGCCATTATTGAAGTTGCTATTTAAGTTTGAAAAGGAATTTTGCAACAAAAAAGGGTAAAATAAGTAAAATCTGAATCCTAATTATTAGATATAATAACTTAAATAATTTAAATCGTTCTGGAAGGGAAGAGAGCCAGTGACTTTTAGATCATCAAGCAAGAAATAGCGTTGTTAAATTAAATCACGCATTCTAAGATGGGCGGGACTTTTAGCTCTAAAGGGAAGGAAAAAGTTGTAAAACTTCCAAGTAAGAGGAGACCAATAAATTCCTATTGGAAAAAACCATTAATTTGACCTCAAGAAAATTTGGCAATCTGGTCAGGTATTTTGTCTGGCCTGAAATTTTTCCAAATTAATGGTTGGCTACTTCCAAACAAAGAATATATATATAATCTCGTTTTAATAATTGAAAAAACGGGTGACGAGGCTTTGATTGAAGGTTAGCATGCCAATGTCCCGGATTTATAAGTAAAAAGATAAGAGAAAATAACAAACATTTATTTCTTATTTGGTCAATAAAATAAGAACCATTCTTTCAAGTGAGTTTAAGACATTCAAAGAATTTGTTTGCTTTTTTATATGGTGAAAATGGCTGTTTATATTGAAACTCGATAAAAAAAAAACGCTTGATCAGTCAAGAATAAAATTATTTATTATTATAATAAGCGTTAAAATTTATTATTATTTCTAACCATATCAAGAATCGATAAATAAAAAATAAAAATATAACAATAATAAACTTATCTGACGAAGTGGTCTATTGTGCAATTGTTCAAATATTTTTTGTTAATGGTCAATTTATTGAAAAAATCTTGTAATATTAAAGGATATTTTTTTTTTATTTACTATAGGCTATTCGATTAAAAAAAAAGCCAAAAAATGTTTTCGTGCAAGCCCCACCTCCGCAACACAATGAATAAATTTTTACTTTCTCTTTTTTAAATAATATAAATTTATTTTCAACCGTGTTTAAAATTTAACATCAATTTTCTCTCTACATATTTTTTTTTTTTTTTTTTTTTTTCGATGAGAGGAGAGGGACAGTACTAGTCAGAGTGCCCAAACTCCTCCCTCCGAAAAAGAAAAAATGTTCTGGTTGCGAACACTATATTCCAGGATGCTGAACACAACCACTAAAAATTATTATGAGTTTTTTAAATTTGCCCTTTCGGCTACTGAGGCCATTTGGGAGTTTTAACGAATCATTCATACCGCTATTCTATTAAACGAGGCAATGTACAGTGAGGGGACAATATTAAGTCCCACCCATGAGTTTTCTACTTGTGATTATTTTATTGTTTTTAAAAAAATATTTTTTATATTTTTTAACAAAAACTTTCATGGTTCAAACCTAGAAAATTTCCCATAAAGATTTTCATTTTCTTTTTATAAATACACTGGAAATAATCACAAGTAGAAAAACGGACAGTTTAAAATTTTAATTTTAAGGTTTATTTCATAATATAATTAAATTTTTTATGGTTTTGTATAAAATTTAAAATTTAGTTTCATCTTATAAATGGGAAAGGGGAAAAAAAAAAAACAATGATTAAGGGCAGGTTAGCTGAGGAGAAGGGAAGGGGGCGCCAATAGGGTTAGGCTCTATTTCTATTATTTAATATTTAGATATACCACAGAGCAATGCACATATTATTTATTTAGATTTAATTTAGGATTAAAAAACCAAATGGAATTTAAGCTCGCGATTATTATATTAATGTGAAGAATCCTTTTAAAATTTTGCCCCCACCAGGGAAATATTTCGACTTAAGGATTCTTTTGACTTTTTTCTCTGTTATAAATTATTTATTTAGCAAATGTGAATAATTGGCAAGACTGACATCGACACATGCTATGTGTTCAAATTCTTTTGTAACGGATACTATATTATTCAATACTCAACACACAGATACTTGGCTTCAACCCAAACAAAATTCCACCCTAGATTCTGTAAGTATAAAAACAAGAAAAAAAAATTTTTGAGTTTTTCATTGAAGGAGATGAAAAGGAAGGCATCTCATTAATTTATTTTTCTTTTTTTCATTATTTAAATTAATTTTATTTCATTTAATATAAAGAAATGATTTGTGTCCTTCTCGCTTATTATGTTAAGTCTTATGAAATTTAATTTAACAAATAAATTTTAGAAATTTAAAAACGAGAGTGTTTATTGCATTCTAAGGCCTTGATAGAATTGATTTATAGATTTAACGTTGAATTAAAATTATTTTCACTTTAAAAAATCCTTAAAACTTTAATAATTTCATTAATATTAAGGTGTGGTTGTATTAAATCGACCTTCTTTTTTAAGTAAAAGATCAGAACCCTTTTCAGAGTTCTCTATTGTTATTAAATTTGTTATATATAAATTTTGCCCTGAAAATTGTTCCATGACCCAAAAATTTAATACCTTTCTAAATTTAAAATTTATTTTGTAATTGATGTAATAAAATAAGTATCAAGTGTGAATTTTACTATGTGTGATATTTATTATAATATTTATCCGAGAATTGTAGCTTAGGCATATTCAAATGAATTTGCAAAGGATATTAGATATTGTATGAAAATGTGTTTAATAAAAAATTTTAATGAGATAATAAATAGAATAATTATTTAAATTGATTATTTCTCCAATGTCGAAATCATTAGAATGATATTTTATTTAAATTATTTGATTTAAAAAAAAGTAGAAAATATTTAGAAACTCAATTTACATGAAAAAGAAGCTAACAAGCACATACCGATCGACTCAAATTAGACAATAAACAGAGGCTAGACTATTCCCTTTTGACTTTTTCCTGGCACTTTAATTGCCTATTTATTTATAAAGAAAGTAAATGGAATTTGGTTTATAATGATAAAAAAAATTTGATCTTTTATCTTTTTCCCTTTTATCCAGTTTTTTGCAGATCGGTATATAATCAAAAAGTGTTAAAATTAACTGTTAATTGTCAAGTCTGATTTTTACGTAAAAAGAAAGTATTGTTCTTCATTAATATTTTTTTGTTTATGTTTAAATAAAAAATTAAAAACTTTTTTAATAAAAGCTTAAATAGATTACTTAGAGTACTTTTACTTGAAAAGTTTTTTCTAATTTAAAAAAAAAAATAATAAAATATTTAAAAAGAGAAATAGGAGTATTTAATTATAAACTTTCAACTTCAAAAATTTTATGTAGTCCAGGGGTTCCCAGGGGTGTGACCTAGCAATCTACCGAGTGAGAGATAATATTTGATTTTTTGTTAAAAATAAATTAAATAAATGTTTAACAAGCAAAATGGATTTTGAGAAACTGCTTTAGGGGGAGGGGAGGTTATTCAAATTTTTTTGAGTGGGAACTCGTAATATAGATCAATTTAAAAAATTTTGAATTTTTATTTGCCCTCGGACTTGGTGTGCTAACCTTCTATGCCGCGGATCGAGGGTTCGGATCCCAGGCAGCCTGATGATTTTATTTAAGCCATTTGGATACCAAATGCATGTGTGTGTGAGTGTGAATGGAAAAGTGTGTTTAAAAAAAAATATTTTCAATCAAAAAAAATAAGAAAGAATTTTCAGTAGTAAATTCAAAGGGGCGTTCTCCCCGTGAACTTTCTTGACATTAAACATTTTAATAAAGGTTATTTTTCCATATTTAAGAAAAAAAATGGCCACGTGTGTTTACATTCTGATGAATATAAACAAAAAAAAAAAAAAATTGGGAGGTTAAAAGAGGTTAAGTTATTTCTCCATATTTAAGAAAAACAAGTGCCTGCTTGAGGATTTGTTTGCATTCATAGAATATACAAATGCAAAGAATATTTCTCTATACATTTCCTATGGGAGAAATCGTAACTTTAAGAATTAATTACTCAACCATTGGAAATTCTAGGAACCAAAACGTATTTTTCCCTGAACCAGTTCTTTATGCTGAATACCTATATGTAATGATAATTTTCCTACGACCTTTAGTTCAGGCTGTACTTTTTATGCGTACAGACGGACAGACAGACAGACAGACACCGGAGTGTCCGCATAAGCTCTTTCCCCCTTAGTACTACAGGTACAGTGAGAGCTAAAAATGAGAAAATTTGACAAGAGATCACCGTGAGAATCGTAAAAACCATAAATAAATAAATAACTTCCTATTCCTAAAAAAAAGGAAAATTAAGAAAAATCTTATTTAAAAGTTTTTCCAAAGTAATGTTTGATTTTATAAAAGTAGGTTAAAATTTTTTTAAACAGTAAAAAAAAAAAAAATAAATAAATATGAGATGCCAATGCCTTTTAAAGTATGTATGTATTTTAATAACAAAATTCTCAAAGGTTCTCTTTACTTATATATAATTAAGTTCTTAAAAATTAAGTTTAGAAAATTCTCTTTTAATAATATATTATTTTTTCGTATACTAATTATTATTCTTATTTCATTAATAATTAAGAAAGAGCTTTAATAAAAGATTTTAAAAAATGATATTATAAATTAATATTTTGTTAACTTTTTTAAATTAAATTCGCATGAAGTTTGATAATTTTTTTTATGAATATTTAAAAAAAGGAATTTTAAATTAGATTTTTTTTTTTAAACGAGTTTGAAAATAAATAAAATATCACTCCGCTCTTTAGAAAGTATTTTAAATTGAAATGAACCCTCATTTCTTGATATTATAATACTTTTCAGTTATCTCTCTCTCTCTTTCTGCTTTTTAACACACTTCAAATGATAAAATGAAACATTATATAACCTGCCATATGGGTCTGTGTTTGTATTTTAAACATTATACACCCATAGTTAAAATGTCATAGCTGATATATAAAAGGGAGGGGATGGTTGGTTGGTCTATGTATAAACTTATGCAAGGATGTATGTACTCAACAAATGCTTATCATTTCGAGTGGGTCTCCGCCATTCGTTCTCGAGTTTCACTTAATGAATATTGCAAGACGAGTTGTTGTTTTAACTTAAAGAAACGTCCATCAAGATGGCCTAAGCCGATTCAAGGGCCGTATATTACGAGCCAAGTAAATATATATATAACGAATGGGGGCTGGAGTTTCTCTATGGCGCCAACAGCTGCGCGCTTAAAAATAAAAAAAAAAAGAAAGAAATTCGCATCCGCAAATCACGGCTCATTTTTTTAATTAACTTGACAATTTTCTAGAGCTTGAATAATAATAATTGCATGAAACGTATAATAATTTAATAATTATGATAAATCTGACTAATGAATCAAAAAACCTAAATTTCTCTAGAGAGTTTTTCCCTCTCATAAAGTTAATGGTGTCTCGTTTCGAATGGATATCTCGCATGTATATTAAATTAAAGAAGAAATGGAGATGGTTCAAGTCTTTAGGGAGGTGTTAGGGAAAAAAGAACAAAAAAAAAATATATCTTTGACGTAAGATGGAGGAAATATTATCGATGGTTCCGTGATTTTAAGTAGCAACAAAAAAAAAAAAAAAACGTAAAAAGCTATACTAATAATGTAGCAAAATGTTAAAAGTACTTACAAGTCAAATAAATGCGAAATATGAATAATAAATATCATTAATGAAGTTTTTATAAATCAACGAAATAAAATAATATTTTAAATATAGATCTATAAATGTTTGGGCAAAGAGAAAATAGGAACTGAATTTTTATGAAGTTAGAGTGTTTTTCTGAATTATGTTGAGAATAATTTCTAATTAGTCTAATAAGCTTCTGTATCCCAATGAACCTTCTCTATTTCGAAGCAGTGGCGTCATTTGGGGGGGGGCAGGGGGCATTGCCCCCCCTCCCAGGGCTCTGACTTTTATAAAATTTT
>JAKCPI010013563.1:0-54051 GCA_023213315.1 Euborellia annulipes
TTTCGTCAAAATATCGGTCATGTCATTCGCCAATCAGTCATTTCTCGTTAATTATTTAATTTATCAAATTGCATTTCATATACAAAATTGTTCAGCATTTTATAATGAACAAAATAAGACCTTAAACTTGAAAATCAACCACTAGACAACCAAGATATAGTCGTTTTTCGATTGGTCTACAAGATTTTTGAAGTTAAGCATTGCTTTCTGCTCATAACTCGATTAATTTTCTTAACAAATTGCATTTAATTTTGCAAAATGTTCAGCATTTTATAATGAACAAAATAAGACCTTAAAGTTGAAAATCAACAACTAGACAACCAAGATAAAGTCGTTTTTCGATTGGTCTACAAGATTTTTGAACGTTAAGCATTGCTTTCTGCTCATAACTCGATTAATTTTGAATCAAATTTTAAAAATAAAGTTTCATTTCATTCACAATAATATACTAAACATTTCATATAATAAAAGCAGATTTAATAGAACCTATAATTAATAAGATATAGAGAGCTTTCGTCAAAATATCGGTCATGTCATTCGCCAATCAGTCATTTCTCGTTAATTATTTAATTTATCAAATTGCATTTCATATACAAAATTGTTCAGCATTTTATAATGAACAAAATAAGACCTTAAACTTGAAAATCAACCACTAGACAACCAAGATATAGTCGTTTTTCGATTGGTCTACAAGATTTTTGAAGTTAAGCATTGCTTTCTGCTCATAACTCGATTAATTTTCTTAACAAATTGCATTTAATTTTGCAAAATATTCAGCATTTTATAATGAACAAAATAAGACCTTAAAGTTGAAAATCAACAACTAGACAACCAAGATATAGTCGTTTTTCGATTGGTCTACAAGATTTTTGAAGTTAAGCATTGCTTTCTGCTCATAACTCGATTAATTTTCTTATCAAATTGCATTTCATTATGCAAAATGTTCAGCATTTTATAATGAACAAAATAAGACCTTAAAGTTGAAAATCAACCACTAGACAACCAAGATATAGTCGTTTTTCGATTGGTCTACAAGATTTTTGAAGTTAAGCATTGCTTTCTGCTCATAACTCGATTAATTTTGAATCAAATTTTAAAAATAAAGTTTCATTTCATTCACAATAATATACTAAACATTTCATATAATAAAAGCAGATTTAATAGAACCTATAATTAATAAGATATAGAGAGCTTTCGTCAAAATATCGGTCATGTCATTCGCCAATCAGTCATTTCTCGTTAATTATTTAATTTATCAAATTGCATTTCATATACAAAATTGTTCAGCATTTTATAATGAACAAAATAAGACCTTAAACTTGAAAATCAACCACTAGACAACCAAGATATAGTCGTTTTTCGATTGGTCTACAAGATTTTTGAAGTTAAGCATTGCTTTCTGCTCATAACTCGATTAATTTTCTTAACAAATTGCATTTAATTTTGCAAAATATTCAGCATTTTATAATGAACAAAATAAGACCTTAAAGTTGAAAATCAACAACTAGACAAACAAGATAAAGTCGTTTTTGGATTGGTCTACAAGATTTTTGAAGTTAAGCATTGCTTTCTGCTCATAACTCGATTAATTTTGAATCAAATTTTAAAAATAAAGTTTCATTTCATTCACAATAATATACTAAACATTTCATATAATAAAAGCAGATTTAATAGAACCTATAATTAATAAGATATAGAGAGCTTTCGTCAAAATATCGGTCATGTCATTCGCCAATCAGTCATTTCTCGTTAATTATTTAATTTATCAAATTGCATTTCATATACAAAATTGTTCAGCATTTTATAATGAACAAAATAAGACCTTAAAGTTGAAAATCAACCACTAGACAACCAAGATATAGTCGTTTTTCGATTGGTCTACAAGATTTTTGAAGTTAAGCATTGCTTTCTGCTCATAACTCGATTAATTTTGAATCAAATTTTAAAAATAAAGTTTCATTTCATTCACAATAATATACTAAACATTTCATATAATAAAAGCAGATTTAATAGAACCTATAATTAATAAGATATAGAGAGCTTTCGTCAAAATATCGGTCATGTCATTCGCCAATCAGTCATTTCTCGTTAATTATTTAATTTATCAAATTGCATTTCATATACAAAATTGTTCAGCATTTTATAATGAACAAAATAAGACCTTAAACTTGAAAATCAACCACTAGACAACCAAGATATAGTCGTTTTTCGATTGGTCTACAAGATTTTCGAAGTTAAGCATTGCTTTCTGCTCATAACTCGATTAATTTTCTTAACAAATTGCATTTAATTTTGCAAAATATTCAGCATTTTATAATGAACAAAATAAGACCTTAAAGTTGAAAATCAACAACTAGAAAACCAAGATAAAGTCGTTTTTGGATTGGTCTACTAGATTTTTGAAGTTAAGCATTGCTTTCTGCTCATAACTCGATTAATTTTGAATCAAATTTTAAAAATAAAGTTTCATTTCATTCACAATAATATACTAAACATTTCATATAATAAAAGCAGATTTAATAGAACCTATAATTAATAAGATATAGAGAGCTTTCGTCAAAATATCGGTCATGTCATTCGCCAATCAGTCATTTCTCGTTAATTATTTAATTTATCAAATTGCATTTCATATACAAAATTGTTCAGCATTTTATAATGAACAAAATAAGACCTTAAACTTGAAAATCAACCACTAGACAACCAAGATATAGTCGTTTTTCGATTGGTCTACAAGATTTTTGAAGTTAAGCATTGCTTTCTGCTCATAACTCGGTTAATTTTCTTAACAAATTGCATTTAATTTTGCAAAATATTCAGCATTTTATAATGAACAAAATAAGACCTTAAAGTTGAAAATCAAAACTAGACAACAAGATAAAGTCGTTTTTCGATTGGTCTACAAATTTTTGAAGTTAAGCATTGCTTTCTGCTCATATCTCGTTAATTTTAATTAACAAATTGATTTATATAAAAATGTTCAGATTTTATAATGAAAAAATAAGACTTAAA
Source organism: Euborellia annulipes (assembly GCA_023213315.1). Taxonomy (NCBI): domain Eukaryota; kingdom Metazoa; phylum Arthropoda; class Insecta; order Dermaptera; family Anisolabididae; genus Euborellia; species Euborellia annulipes. Next base: position 3,010 of record JAKCPI010013563.1, read on the forward strand.
GTTGAAAATCAACAACTAGACAACCAAGATATAGTCGTTTTTCGATTGGTCTACAAGATTTTTGAAGTTAAGCATTGCTTTCTGCTCATAACTCGATTAATTTTGAATCAAATTTTAAAAATAAAGTTTCATTTCATTCACAATAATATACTAAACATTTCATATAATAAAAGCAGATTTAATAGAACCTATAATTAATAAGATATAGAGAGCTTTCGTCAAAATATCGGTCATGTCATTCGCCAATCAGTCATTTCTCGTTAATTATTTAATTTATCAAATTGCATTTCATATACAAAATTGTTCAGCATTTTATAATGAACAAAATAAGACCTTAAACTTGAAAATCAACCACTAGACAACCAAGATATAGTCGTTTTTCGATTGGTCTACAAGATTTTTGAAGTTAAGCATTGCTTTCTGCTCATAACTCGGTTAATTTTCTTAACAAATTGCATTTAATTTTGCAAAATATTCAGCATTTTATAATGAACAAAATAAGACCTTAAAGTTGAAAATCAACAACTAGACAAACAAGATAAAGTCGTTTTTGGATTGGTCTACAAGATTTTTGAAGTTAAGCATTGCTTTCTGCTCATAACTCGATTAATTTTGAATCAAATTTTAAAAATAAAGTTTCATTTCATTCACAATAATATACTAAACATTTCATATAATAAAAGCAGATTTAATAGAACCTATAATTAATAAGATATAGAGAGCTTTCGTCAAAATATCGGTCATGTCATTCGCCAATCAGTCATTTCTCGTTAATTATTTAATTTATCAAATTGCATTTCATATACAAAATTGTTCAGCATTTTATAATGAACAAAATAAGACCTTAAACTTGAAAATCAACCACTAGACAACCAAGATATAGTCGTTTTTCGATTGGTCTACAAGATTTTTGAAGTTAAGCATTGCTTTCTGCTCATAACTCGATTAATTTTGAATCAAATTTTAAAAATAAAGTTTCATTTCATTCACAATAATATACTAAACATTTCATATAATAAAAGCAGATTTAATAGAACCTATAATTAATAAGATATAGAGAGCTTTCGTCAAAATATCGGTCATGTCATTCGCCAATCAGTCATTTCTCGTTAATTATTTAATTTATCAAATTGCATTTCATATACAAAATTGTTCAGCATTTTATAATGAACAAAATAACACCTTAAACTTGAAAATCAACCACTAGACAACCAAGATATAGTCGTTTTTCGATTGGTCTACAAGATTTTCGAAGTTAAGCATTGCTTTCTGCTCATAACTCGATTAATTTTCTTAACAAATTGCATTTAATTTTGCAAAATGTTCAGCATTTTATAATGAACAAAATAAGACCTTAAAGTTGAAAATCAACAACTAGACAACCAAGATAAAGTCGTTTTTGGATTGGTCTACAAGATTTTTGAACGTTAAGCATTGCTTTCTGCTCATAACTCGATTAATTTTGAATCAAATTTTAAAAATAAAGTTTCATTTCATTCACAATAATATACTAAACATTTCATATAATAAAAGCAGATTTAATAGAACCTATAATTAATAAGATATAGAGAGCTTTCGTCAAAATATCGGTCATGTCATTCGCCAATCAGTCATTTCTCGTTAATTATTTAATTTATCAAATTGCATTTCATATACAAAATTGTTCAGCATTTTATAATGAACAAAATAAGACCTTAAACTTGAAAATCAACCACTAGACAACCAAGATATAGTCGTTTTTCGATTGGTCTACAAGATTTTTGAAGTTAAGCATTGCTTTCTGCTCATAACTCGATTAATTTTCTTAACAAATTGCATTTAATTTTGCAAAATATTCAGCATTTTATAATGAACAAAATAAGACCTTAAAGTTGAGAATCAACAACTAGACAACCAAGATATAGTCGTTTTTCGATTGGTCTACAAGATTTTTGAAGTTAAGCATTGCTTTCTGCTCATAACTCGATTAATTTTCTTAACAAATTGCATTTAATTTTGCAAAATGTTCAGCATTTTATAATGAACAAAATAAGACCTTAAAGTTGAAAATCAACAACTAGACAACCAAGATATAGTCGTTTTTCGATTGGTCTACAAGATTTTTGAAGTTAAGCATTGCTTTCTGCTCATAACTCGATTAATTTTGAATCAAATTTTAAAAATAAAGTTTCATTTCATTCACAATAATATACTAAACATTTCATATAATAAAAGCAGATTTAATAGAACCTATAATTAATAAGATATAGAGAGCTTTCGTCAAAATATCGGTCATGTCATTCGCCAATCAGTCATTTCTCGTTAATTATTTAATTTATCAAATTGCATTTCATATACAAAATTGTTCAGCATTTTATAATGAACAAAATAAGACCTTAAACTTGAAAATCAACCACTAGACAACCAAGATATAGTCGTTTTTCGATTGGTCTACAAGATTTTTGAAGTTAAGCATTGCTTTCTGCTCATAACTCGATTAATTTTCTTAACAAATTGCATTTAATTTTGCAAAATATTCAGCATTTTATAATGAACAAAATAAGACCTTAAAGTTGAAAATCAACAACTAGACAACCAAGATAAAGTCGTTTTTGGATTGGTCTACAAGATTTTTAACGTTAAGCATTGCTGTCTGCTCATAACTCGATTAATTTTGAATCAAATTTTAAAAATAAAGTTTCATTTCATTCACAATAATATACTAAACATTTCATATAATAAAAGCAGATTTAATAGAACCTATAATTAATAAGATATAGAGAGCTTTCGTCAAAATATCGGTCATGTCATTCGCCAATCAGTCATTTCTCGTTAATTATTTAATTTATCAAATTGCATTTCATATACAAAATTGTTCAGCATTTTATAATGAACAAAATAAGACCTTAAAGTTGAAAATCAACCACTAGACAACCAAGATATAGTCGTTTTTCGATTGGTCTACAAGATTTTTGAAGTTAAGCATTGCTTTCTGCTCATAACTCGATTAATTTTCTTAACAAATTGCATTTAATTTTGCAAAAATATTCAGCATTTTATAATGAACAAAATAAGACCTTAAAGTTGAAAATCAACAACTAGACAACCAAGATAAAGTCGTTTTTGGATTGATATATGATTAACAATGTATCTTTTTTTGTCATCTAGTGGAAATCGATCAACAATAGATATTTGTTTTCTTTATAGAGAAAAAAGAAAAAGAAAAAGAAAATGATGTTATCGATGTTCAGGCACAAAACGCCAGAAATCAAACATAGAATAGATTTAGAAATATGTATTTATATATCATTTATTTGTCAGAGTCTATAGTTTATTAAGGTTTGACCTTCAGCCTTTTTAATTAGAAATATTCTATCGGATTTGAACCCATTAGAAATAGCAGAAAAAATATTTCTAATTAAAAATACTGATGATGAAGGTTAAACCTTCCAAACTATAGTCTCTAAAGAGGGGTGAACCGCGATTGGAATTAGGTGTACACCGTCTTTTGAATTCTGTGGAATTATTTTGGAATTAGATAATTATAATTAGATAATGTGGCTTCATCTATTGTCTTCTATTTGGAAATGAAAGTGGAATTAGGTGTACACTTTATTATGTCGCGGTTCACTCCTCGGTCTCTAACATACAAATTAAATAAATGAATAATATATGTATTTATCTTTTTTATATTATGGACAATCAAGTTACTATCAATATTAAGCAGATGATATTCTCATTGATATCCTCCTACAAAAAGATAAATACATATATTATTCATTGTATATATGTAGGTAGATATATATTTTAATCATGCAGAGGATAACCTTAATGATTTCTCTTTATGAATCAATAATTACACTTCTCTCGGCAAAACAAAATCTTTTCAATTAAAAAGCAGAGTTGTCGATTTTCAAGAGGAAATCAATGAGGGTGACCTCTGCTTGATTGATAGTTACTTGATTCTCCATAATATAACAATCCAGCCACTCTTACAAAAATATAACCCCTTTACAATAAATATTCACAACATTTTTTCTACCTCGAATCCTCAAAATATAATTGTTGTATAATAGCTGTTGAAGTTTAGTTGGTTGCTAGTTGTCTTGTCTGAAGAAGTCTGAAGTAGTTTTGAGCAAGAAACATGTTCGCCTTTGATGAATAAACGATGGTTATCTTGTAAAGATTTATTGCTGGTCCCTTATTTGCAGACGTATTGTTCACCTTGGTGTTGACATCCTCAGCATTTTTTTACAACCTGAATAGAACAATTTTTCCACAATATTAAGAGCTAGACTTAGGCAAATTTAAAATGCATTTATAATCTAATAGTCTTAAGGAAGTTGTTCCGGCAAATGGGTTTTCTTAGGATTTTTTTGAAATTTATACAGATTATTATTTAAATACTTCTGCAACGATTGGTGGCAAAACAAAATTTATGAACAATACATAGTTCCGGAGATATTAAATTTCAAAAATCGATTTTTCAGGCTCTTTAACATTGCACTATATGGGATATCGGAAAATTTACATACATATTTAATTATAATTAAGAAACCCTTCTTACCATTTTTATAAAAAACTAAACCAACATTAAACAATAACTTATACATATTTTAAGACAATTTTGATTCATAGTTATAACACAGTTTCTGAGATAATAAGGAATAAATAATGAAAAATGTATAAGAAAAAATTTACACTAAAAACAATTTGGCAACAGCGCATTTATTTAACCAGCGAAAGTGTATAAAGCGCGCATGCACTAGATTTTTTCAAAATTATAATTTTCATAAGGTGTAACGTAGGCGTTGATTACATTTATTAAAAAATATCAAAACGATTTTTATAGAAATTTAAAATGTATTTTATCTGTTATTTTAATATAAAAATATTCAATCTCTTACAATGGTGCCAGATTTGTCAAACGAGCACGGGATTAGCTAGGTATAAACAGCAAAAAGTTTTGAGCTTATGAATTATGAATCCTTATTGTCTGTTTATTATACTCTAGGATTAACTTTTTGTTAGTATTGTCGCGAAACAACTACCTTAAGATTTTATAATAAATTAAGTGTAAAGTTGTTTTTGAAAATTAGCAAAGATCTAATTACTTGAGTTGATTATCTGAAGAAAAGTTTCCTACTCGATCTGGAATTTTGAATGAGATATTTTTTTCCGAAATCACAACGTTTCGATTTCAATCCAATCAATGGATCCATTGGCTTTCAAGTGCAAGAAAATCAATTAGATTGATCTAACACTGGCGAAATTGAAAATTCTCATCAGAATGTACAATATTTCAACCTATCAATCTAATAAAGAATTAAGTGTCAAAACGTTGTATATTCTGATGAGAATATTTCATTAAATAATGTTTAATAAGGTGGACTCTGAGGAAACTTTTCTACTGATAGGAAAGTGATAATATTTAAAGTCTGATATGGATAATACAATGATCAGATCTCAAATAACTAAGATATAGTTGTATCATTTGTATAAAATTTTGGGAAATTTATTTATATAGTATATTATGCTATAGAATAAATAAGCTGAGGTGTTCTGATGTGGCCATCCACTTGACTTTACCATACAACCTGGCCCCTCTCTTATATTTAATATTTAATAAAATTATTTATAATCATGTAGGGGAGGGGGGTTAGTTTTTCCATTTTTAGACTCCTGAGGGCCCACTGATTATGTATACAAAATTTGGTTGAGTTTGGTACAAGACCCTATATTTTCATTTTTTGACTATACACCCCCCCCCATTTTGGGCGGTTAGTTTTTGCATTTTTAGACTTCTGGGGCCCCACTGATTATGTATACAAAATTTGGTTGAGTTTGGTAAATGGCCAAGATTTTCAATTTTTGACCCCCCCCTCCCCATTTTGGGCGGTTAGTTTTTGCATTTTTAGACTTCTGGGGTCCCACTGATTATGTATACAAAATTTGGTTGAGTTTGCTCAAATGGCCTAGATTTTTAATTTTTAACCCCCCTCCCCCCCCTTAATTTTGGGTCGATATGCACCAAAATCTAATCAGCTCTTAATAGCTCAATGGACCAAAACTACGTGTGAAATTTGGTTTCGATATTCATACTAGTTTTTGAGCTAGCTCGTCCACAAAAATTTGGTAACGCACAGACTAACAGACATTTTGACAAAACAATTATTATCTCGAAAAATATAATTTTTTCGATGTTCACTTATTAGAGCTTTTTTGTAGAACGAAATGCCATGGTTTCGCTCAATTTTTTTAATCAAAATAGTTTAACCCGTTTTTGAAATATTTCGAAAAAAAGAAGAAAAAAAAACACTTTTTTCATGCACGATTACAATACTTGACCATACCCTGTATGGTAAAGTAAAAACAGTGCAGTGTACATTGAGTGAAATTTTTTACTGTATTTATATATAAAGTTAAAGTTTGTTTAAGTTTGAACCTCTCCATGGCTAGCGAATCTGGCTGGTACTTGAGTTTGCTTTCCGATGGGGACGATGATAGCTCCTTCATCTAGCACTTAAACATATATTATTGCATCCAAGATAAAGTCTTCTTGTTTTTCTGTTAAATAATGTTATTTAATATATTTTAGCGTGACCCAAAAAAAAACGATGATTTTTTTTTATTGCTGATCTCGCATAAAAATATGTTAATTTAAGGTAGTTGTTCCGCCAAATGGGCTTTCTTAGGATTTTTTTTTGAAATTTAGGCAGATTATTATTTAAATACTTCTGCATCGATTGGTGGCAAAACGAAATTTATGAACAACATAGTTTAAAATGTATTTCATCTGTCATTTTAATATAAAAATATTAAATCTCTTACAATGGTGCCAGATTTGTCAAACGGGCATGGGATTGGCTAGAATCGGTACATAAACAGCAAAAATTTTTGGGCCTATGAATTATGAATCCTTATTATCTGTTCTATATACTTTAGAATTAACTTTTTGTTAGTATTGTCGCGAAACAACTACCTTAAGGTAGTTCTTTCACAAATGCAAAAATTCAAGAAGTTTTTGAAACTTGGAATATAAGTCATTAAAAGCATAATACACATACTGTTAAAATTTGAAGACGATTTACCACACCAAACATGAAATAATTGCAATTAAAAATGACATTTTTAACATAGGGTAGATAGGGAAAGGGTGGGGATATGATCATTATTTTATTTTTTTTCATTGAAGGACTTTCACCATCTTGATGAAAAACTAATATTTGTTAGAATAATATATTCGGAGTAACTTAAAAAAAAAAATAGAAATTATTTACCACGTAGTTTTGATAAAAAACAAAAAAAAACATATTTGGGCGACTATTTTTAGTGGAGGGGATATAAGCACAATGGCTTGGAAACGACCGGCAAGTATGTGTGTGTCCGTATAGAGATTTCGTAGTGTGAGTGGACAGTCAGGTAAAAAAAAATACCCTAAAATTTTAGTTCCTTTCATATTTATAGAGTGGTTACGAGGCTAAAACTTTTGGCGTGGATTGTCGCGAAAGAACCTCCTTAAGAGTTAAAAAATTTTAAAAATGGACTTGGTTCACTCCAATTCTCAGCCGACGATATATTCATGCCCGATCAAAAATAAAAAATATTTATTTTTTTTGACCACCCTAATCTATATATTTATATTATTTATTCTTTTGGATGAGATAATAATCTCCTAGAAACGATCTTCTCTGGAATATTAACTTTTTGTCATAGTTAAAGAAAATAATTTAAATTAAATGAAAATGGGTAATATAGTGTAATAAATAAATAAAAATTACTATTTTACCTTATAAATATTATCTAATAAGTTGTTGTGTTTTAGTTATCGGGAGTGTCCCAAAACTCTCTTCATGGTCTTCTTAACTGTCGATCCTCATTCAAAGATGTTGGCCTTTGTTAAATAAACGATGTATATCTTGTAAAAGGTTTATTGGTGGATCCTTTTTTGGAGACGTTTCGACTTCTTCGGTGTTGACATCATCAGCGCTTTTTTGAAACCTAAACAGTACATTTTTTCAGCATTTTTAAAACTTCGTTTGGTCAAATTTAATTGTATTTATAATCTATGTGTAATATGGTATATGGTTTCATGATCAATAGAAATTGGAATTAAATTAATGATTCCGAGGTTGAGTTTATTAGTAGGAAAGTTTGGCTAGGAGGAAAACAGATAGATTTGCCAATTTTTAATGAAATATTCCAATCAGAATGGACAACGTTTCGATAATCGAAATATCTTCTGCTGGAAAAATAATTTTTTTTATTTATTTTTAACGTTATATCGTTATAAATAAATTTAAAAATTTTGTTTTTCTAGCAGAAGACACACTGTATTGTCTCCTTTAATTTATAAAAATTCTGCTACTCTTGGCAAAAAGAAACTTTCAATTTAATCGACATATAAATCAAATGGCTTTTGCAGGTCTTGAAAACGTCTCCAGAATTAGGGGAAGAAATGTTGTGTATTCTATGGAGAATATTGGCAATAATTAAATTAAGTTACAGAAATACTTAAATAAAATTATAAATAAAGAGAATTTAATTTTTAAGGTCTTAAATTCTTTGATATTAGTAGAATATTTTTATATTCCATTATCAGAGGGATCGTCCAATTAGGAGTTTTATTTTTGAAAAAATTCAATCTTATTTTCAAAAAGAGATATTCATTTTTTGCTTTAATTAAATTAAATAATGGTCTATTCACCGAAAACTTTTTTCGGGTTAACATAATTTTTATTTTTGCATTTTGAGTTGAATGGTAGTGAAAATTTTGCTACATTTTAATATATTGCATGTCAGAGCTGTTTTGTCCTGAGCGAGGGGTGAACCGAGGCCTAATATGCTGTACACCTACTTCCACTTCTACTTCCAAATATTTCCAAGTACTACCAAATATTTCCAATTACTTCCAAATATTTCCAAGCACTTCCAAATATTTCCAAGCACTTTCAAATATTTCCAAGTACTTCCAAATATTTCCAATTACTTCCAAATATTTCCAAGTACTTCTAAATATTTCCAAGTACTTCCAAATATTTCCAAGTACTTCCAAAATACTTCCAAAGAGGTGTACACCTAATTCCAATCGCGGATCACTCCTCGGTCCTGATGGTCGAACTAACATGCCCGGACAGTGTGTTAGTACCTGGGTTCAACTACTAGGGGGACGATCCCTCTGATAATGCAATATAAAAATATTCTACTAATATCAAAGAATTTAAGATCTTAAAAACTAAATTCTCTTTATAAATAATTAGGTTGTTGCCGCGAGTTGTATTTTTGAAAAAAATCCATCTTATTTTGAAAAAGAGATACTCATTTTTTGCTTTAAATAATTATAAATAATTTTTTTCGAAACTAGACTTTTCACTGAAAAAAAACAAACATTTTTTTAATGAAAGAAAATAATTAAATTTAAAAAATAATGGATAATAGTGAAATAAATAAACAAAATTACTTATCATTTTAACACATATTATCTATGCGATGAGTTTTTTGTAATATTTTTTTAATTTTTTGCGTCTCCCAAAACTCCTTTTCTGGGAATCCCTTGAGCAGCTTTTGTCGAACAAAACGATATAGTTATATCTTGTAAAATATTGGTAGTTGGTTCCTTATTTGCAGACGTTTCAGCCTTCTCGGTGTTGACATCTTCAGCGCTTTTAGGAAACCTAAACAGAACATTTTTTCAGAATTTTTAAAAATTTTGCTTGGTAAAATTTAATTGCATTTATAATCTATTTGTCATATTATGGTTTCATGAGCAATAAAGTGGGAATAAATAAAATGATTCCGAGGTTGAGTTTATTAGAGGTAAAGTTAGGATAGATTTTAATGAAATATTCCAATCAGAATGCACAACGTTTCGATAATCTAAATATCAATTAAATGGCTTTTCCAGGTCTTGAAAACGACTCCATAATTAAGGGCAAAAATGCTGTGTATTTTAATGAGAATATTGGAAATAATTCAATATATCTAATTAGAAATAATTTTTTTCGAAACTAGACTTTTCACTAAAAAAAGTACCTATTTTGTTTTTAATATTGAAAGAAAATAATTAAATTTAAAGAATAATAGTGAATTAAATAAACAAAAATTACTTATCATTTTACCACACATTATCTAATGAGATGCGTTTTTTGTAATACTTTTACTTTACCATACAGGGTATGGTCAAGTATTGTAATCGTGCATGAAAAAAGTGTTTTTGTCCTTCTTTTTATCGAAATATCTCAAAAACGGCTGAAACTATTTTGATTAGAAAAATTGAGCGAAACCATGGCATTTCGCTCTACAAAAAATCTCTAATAAGTGAACATCGAAAAAATTATATTTTTCGAGATAATAATTGTTTTGTCAAAATGTCTGTTAGTCTGTCCAGGTCTGGTTGTCGGTTGTCCGTTAGTCTGTGGGTTATCAAATTTTTGAGGACGAGCTAGCTCAAAAACTAGTGTGAATATCTAAACCAAATTTCACACGAAGTTTTGGTCCATTGAGATTAAGAGCTGATTAGATTTTGGTGCATATCGACCCAAAATTAAGGGGGGTGGGGGGGGGGTTAAAAATTAAAAATATAGGCTCTTGTACCAAACTCAACCAAATTTTGTATACATAATCAGTGGGACCCGAGAAGTCTAAAAATGCAAAAACTAAGCGCCCAAAATGGGGGGGGTGTAGGGTCAAAAATGAAAATCTAGGCCCTTGTACCAAACTCAACCAAATTTTATATACATAATCAGTGGGACCCCAGGAGTCTAAAAATACAAAAACTAACCCCCTCCCTACATGATTATAAATAATTTTAGGGGCCAGGTTGTATGGTAAAGTCAAGTGGATGGCCACATCAGAACACGTCAGCTTATTAATTATTTGAGCCTCTCAAAACTCCCTTTCTTGAGCAGCTTCCTGTTCTTCTTTCAAAGATGATTGCCTTTGTTGAATAATATAATAGTAATCTTGTAAAATATTTGTAGTTAGTTCCTTAATTGCAGACGTTTCAGCCTCCTCGGTATTGACATCATCAGCGCTTGTATGAACCAATGTTCAAAAAATTTCAAAAAAAAAATAATTCGAAACTAGATTTTACACTGACGTGTTCTGATGTGGCCATCCACTTGACTTTACCATACAACCTGGCCCCTCCTTATATTTAATATTTAATAAAATTATTTATATTCATGTAGGGGGGGGGGGTTAGTTTTTGCATTTTTAGACTCCTGGGGGCCCACTGATTATGTATACAAAATTTGGTTGAGTTTGGTACAAGAGCCTAGATTTTCATTTTTTGACCCTACACCCCCCCCCCCATTTTGGGCGGTTAGTTTTTGCATTTTTAGACTTCTGGGGTCCCACTGATTATGTATACAAAATTTGGTTGAGTTTGGTACAAGAGCCTATATTTTTAATTTTTAACCCCCCCCTCCACCCCCCTTAATTTTGGGTCGATATGCACCAAAATCTAATCAGCTCTTAATCTCAATGGACCAAAACTACGTGTGAAATTTGGTTTCGATATTCACACTAGTTTTTGAGCTAGCTCGTCCACAAAAATTTGATAACGCACAGACTAACGGACAACCGGACGGACGGACAGACTAACAGACATTTTGACAAAACAATTATTATCTCGAAAAATATAATTTTTTCGATGTTCACTTATTAGAGCTTTTTTGTAGAGCGAAATGCCATGGTTTCGCTCAATTTTTCTAATCAAAATAGTTTCAGCCGTTTTTGAGATATTTCGAAAAAAAGAAGGAAAAAAACACTTTTTTCATGCACGATTACAATACTTGACCATACCCTGTATGGTAAAGTAAAAATCATTTTACCACACATGAGATGCGTTTTTTGAAATAGTTTTTTAATTTTTTGAGTCTCTCAAAACTCCCTTTCTGGCCATCCCTTGCGAAGCTTGCTGTTCTTCTTTCAAAGTCGAACAAAACGATTATCTTGTAAAATATTTGATTTGGTTCCTTATTTGTAGACGTTTTAGCCTCCTCGGTGTTGACATCATCAGCGCTTTTTTGAATCCTAAACAGAAAATTTTTTCACAATTTTTAAAAACTTTGCTCGGTCAAATTTAATTGCATTTATAATATAGGAATGTAATTTTTTACCATTTTTCCTATTTTTTATTTATCTGGAGGACGTATTCATGGGGCTGCCTGCCATTCAAGGTTGGGCCGTGTGCGGGTGCACCTGTTGCATCTCCCTAATTACGGCACTGAAAATTGAAAAAGAAAATAACTCAAATTAAAGAAGATTGATAATAGTCAAAAAAATTATAAATTTTATATTAGAAAAATGTTTTCTGTTGGAGACGGATTGGTAGAATCCAATGATGATTTGATGGCAAGGCAGCTCAAGGATAATGAAAACCACAAATTCCAAATAAAACAATTTATTAGAACATTCTTTTCATCACCTTTAAAAAATCGACCTTTCGGAGGGTCTTAAGTCTTTCTTCAGGGTTTATAAAAGGGTCAAGGAAGTAAGCCTCTAATCGTGAGTTCGTTGACCCTTTTAAGCCCTGAAGAAAGAGCTAAGACTAAGGGCGTAGTTATGGGGAGGGGACAAGGAAGGTAGTGCCCCCCCCCCCCCCCCCTAGAAAAATCGAAACTATTTTTACGAGGCATTAAATCATTTCGTTACTTCCAAAATTTGTCAATTCTAGTAAAAAGTTAGTTGATCTTTAATCGAATTACCGAAATTGAAACCTTGTGATGTCTAATCAGCTGGCCGGGCCCCTAGGGTGACCACACGTCCTACTTTGGGGGGGGGGGACATGTCCTACAATTGAACATTTTGTCCTTTGTCCTATGTCCTACCCCTAACGGAAATGTCCTACTTTCACAGAAAACTACTTTGGTGTTGTAGCCCAGTAAATAGAGGATCCAAAAAGTGGTCCAGCTTACATTAATTGCAGGAAAAGATTTTTTTCTAGGATTGTTTGGTATGGTGTGGGTTTGCCAAATCTAAGTTTGCGACCTCGAAAGTGTGGGGGGGGAACTTTTGGTGGCCGAAAAACCTCGAAATTTTCGGACTTTTTCCAGTTTTTCGCTTATAACTCGAAAACAGTTCATATGTTGTAAATAAACGTCCTATAGTAAATTAAAGAGGACAAAATTTCACGACGATTAAAAAAAGGAAAAGCAAAATTGGTCAAGTAGTTCAATTTTTAATGGGGATCCAAAAACAGCCCTCCGGATCACTTTTGAATACCTAACCCGAGGGGTGATCCGCGATTGGAAGTAGGTGTACACCTCTTTGGAAGTATTTTGGAAGTACTTGGAAATATTTGGAATTACTTGGAAATATTTGGAAGTACTTGGAAATATTTGGAAGTACAAGTGGAAGTAGGTGTACAGCATATTAGGTCGCGGTTCACCCCTCGACCTATCGCAAAAACTCGCACTTTTTTCGATTATTTCCCATTTTGACCATGAAGGAGCACGTTTTCGACAAAGACCACTCTATACATTTTTAAACTAGATTGAATTTGTTACAATTCAAACAAAGTTTCATCTTAATTGGATAAGGGCAACCCGTGCCGCAATGAGGTTGAAGTTTTGAAAAACTGCAATTTTTTGCAAAAAATCGCAGTTTTTCCATCATAAAAAAAAAAACTTGATTTCTATCTCATTCTCTAGGAAATTTTGTTGGCTTGAACGTTTATCTTGACCACTTTTTTGATAAAATTCTTAGATTTATAGATATCCAGCATTTTCCATGAGGCTTTTGAGGATTTGGATCATATCCTGTCCGGAAAATGTAGGATATCTATAAATTTAAGTTTTATCATAAAAGTGCTCCAAGTAAACGTTCAAGTAAATAAAATTTCCTATAGAATGAGATAGAAATCAAAGTTCTAGGATGAGTGGTTTTACAAAAAAGTAGTCCAAGTAAGCGTTCAAGTCAACAAAATTTTCTAGACAATGAGATAAAAATCAAGTTCCTATGATGACTGGTTTTCATTTTATGAAGGAGAAACTGCAAAAAATCGCATTTTTTCAAAACTTCAACCTCATTGCGGCACGGGTTACCATTATCCAATTAAGATGAAACTTTGTTTCAATTGTAGCAAATTTAATCTAGTTTAAAAATGTATATAGTGGTCTTTATCGAAAACGTGCTCCTTCATAGTCAAAATGGGAAAAAATCAAAAAAGTGAGAGTTTTTGGGATATTCAAAAGTGATCCAGGGGCTGTTTTTGGATCCCCTTTAAAAATCGAACTACTGGACCAATTTTGAATTTCTTTTTTTTTAATCCACGCGAAATCTTGTCCTCTTTAATTTACTATAGAACGGTTATTTACAAAATGTGAATTTTTCCGAGTTATAAGCTAAAAACTGAAAAAAGTCCGAAAATTTCGAGGTTTTTCGGCCACCAAAAGTTGTCCCCCACATTTTCGAGGTCGCAAACTTAGATTTGGCAAATCTACACCATACCAAACGACCCTAGAAAGAAAATCTTTTCCCGCAATTAATGTAAGCTGAAATCCCCCTATTTACTGGACTAAGTATATCTTATATCAATTTAAAATTAATTACTTAAAAATGTATAGTGTTTTGTGCTTTTTTTTTATTGTTTTAAGCTGGGTTGTCAAAATTCCTACTGTTTTATAAAACATCAAATGTCCTACTTTGACTATGTCAATATCTGGTCACCCTACGGCCCCGTAGCAGGGCCGTCTTTAACCTATTGGGGGCCTTTGGCAATTTAGGATAATATGGCCTCCTAAGGGCCAGTTGTATGTCGGTTGGTAAACTCTTTTTAAACGTTGACAAAGGGTAAAACCTTAAAATTCACCTTGTGCCCGGTGGGATGGCCAATCAGATGACAGGCACTTTCATCTGATTGGCCATCCCATCGGGCACAAGGTGAATTCTAAGGCTTTACCCTTTGCCAACGTTTAAAAAGAGTTTACCAACCGACATACAACTGGCCCTAAAAGAAATACAAAGTGTTCTGCTACCATCGATATTAAAATAAATTAATTCCTAGTAATCCGTCTTTCCCGCGACTTATAACCTTCAGCTATTTAAGACCCACAGATACCTTCGACCCCCGCCCAACCCATAAAATTCTTTCTTCTTCTTTTCACGATGGAGGGGCCAACCCAGGCCTTTAGGGGTTGCACCTTTTTGGTGTAACTCCTTCTCTCATCATTATCATAAAAAAAAGTAATAGGGGGCCGGATCGTGGAGCCCAGGGCACTTGCCCAATGGGAAAGAGGGGCCTGCCCCCTAGGAAAACTCCCTATTTATGGTTAAGACCCTCCGAAATGTCGATAATTTATCTGCTTCACATTGGATAAAGTAAAAAGTGTGTAAATTTTCGTTCTTACCTTATTAATATTATCTAGTACATATTTGTCTAGCTATCAGAAAACAACAAAATGTAGTTTTTATTATCATCTAATATAGAATTGGTAAACGACGTAAACAAATAGATTTGAAAGTTATATTTTCTGACAGTTAGTAATAGTTAAACAAGAAGAAGCAGCCTCGGTTCTTCCCATTTGAAGTTTTAGAGCGACACTAGCGCGATAAGCGGCTAAAACCTTCACTAGAAACAGCCTCTTCCCCTCTCAATTTTCCACCCCTCCGTCACTAAAGCAGCCTGACGTAAAGTGGTTTTGACATCTAACTAGGACAAAAAAATAGCGAAAAAAAAAATATCTACTTTAATAGCCGCTTAAGCTGCAATTTCAAATTGAATTAAATTAAAAAACAAAAATTTATTATTATTCTTGAGATCTTTACAGGGATTGTTTACTACATCCCATGATTAAAAAATATTTTATCACATAAAATTGACGCTCTCGAAAAAATTCATCCAATTAAAATGTTTGATTTTGAGAATAATAAATTCATTGAAAAAATATTATTGATTGTTTTCTTAAGGTAGTTGTTTCGCGACAATACTAGCAAAAAGTTAATGCTAGAGTATATAGAACAGACAATAAGGATTCATAATTCATAAGCCCAAAACTTTTTGCTGTTTATGTACCACTACTAGCCAATCCCGTGCTCGTTTGACAAATCTGGCAACACTGTCCGAGCTTGTATATATTTTATCATAGAAATGTCAGATAAAGTACATTATAAAGGAAGATTTATAAAACAAAAAGTTCTTAATAAACGATTGAAAGCTGTTGCGACAATGGCTGAAGCGAAAAAACGTCAAAAAAGTACTAAAGTTAACCCACTTTTTAGGTTAAATAAATGCGTTGTTGCCAGCTTGTTTTTAGTGTAAATTTTTCATTATTTATTCATTATTATCTCAGAAACTGTGTTGTAACTATGAATTAAAATTTTCTTAAAAAATGTATTAGTTATTGTTTAATGTTGGTTTAGTTTTTTATAACAATGGTAAGAAGAGTTTCTTAATTATAATTAAATATGTATGTAAACTTTCCGATATCCCGTATAGTGCAATGTATAAGAGTCTGAAAAACTCTATCTTTGGAATTTAATATCTCCGGAACTATATTGTTCATAAATTTCGTTTTGCCACCAATCGATGCAGAAGTATTTAAATAATAATCTGTCTAAATTTCAAAAAAATCCTAAGAAAACCCATATGGTGAAACAACTACCTTAAAATTTCAATTGTAAAAAATGTAATTTCTCCCGAAATGTTTGGTATTCAATAATTTTATGTTTAAACTTTGTACATATAATACATTATATATGAATGCAATAAATTTTATTATGCAAAAATTGCAGGATTCAAATTATTTTCTTATTTGTATTACTTGAAGGCTAAAAAAAAAGTGCCGTCTAGGGACGCCCGAAAGAAGCGAAGCTTTATAATATAAAGCGAAGGAACTAAGCGTTCAAAAAAATTAAGACTTGAGAAAAGGAAAGCCTTGAGGGATGAAAAAAATAAAGACTTGAGAAAATAAAAAAAAATAAAACTGATAACTTGGGAAAATAAAAAAAATGAATACATTAAAAATAAAAGACGCGCCCAAAAACGCAAGGCTACAGCGGAGCTCTCTTCACGATTAGAACAAAAAAATAGGAGAGCTCCGCTGTAGCCTTGCGTTTTTGGGCGCGTCTTTTATTTTTAATGTATTCATTTTTTTTATTTTCCCAAGTTATCAGTTTTATTTTTTTTTATTTTCTCAAGTCTTTATTTTTTTCATCCCTCAAGGCTTTTCTTTTCTCAAGTCTTAATTTTTTTGAACGTTTAGTTCCTTCGCTTTATATTATAAAGCTTCGCTTCTTTCGGGCGTCCCTAGACGGCACTTTTTTTTTTTTGCTTATATCTCAAAAATAGTGGGTCGTAGGGAGAAAGTTACTCTTAGCAAAATAAAAGCTTATAATATTTACCACGATTTGAAGATAAAATCATAAATGTATATATCATTTTAAAGGAAATTGAATGCTCTACAACTTCTTTCTGAGGACTTTTACTGTAAAACGAAAGGCTGAGGTGATAGAGACAAAAGTTTGACGAAAAATATAGGAAATTTTATTTTTTTCATACATAAACGATATTCGCGGGCGAATATCTCAAAAACCATAAGGAATAGAGAAAAATTAAATAGAAGCAATCTTGTAGTAAATATTATAAGCTTTTATTTTGCTAAGAGTAACTTTTTCCCTACGACCCACCGTTTTTGAGATATAAGCAAAAAACCAAAAAAACGGGACATTTCCACCCCCTTCCACCCCTAAGCCCGGTAGCTAGGACTGGGGACTTTTAGTATTTTTACCTCCTAACTAGCCCAAACACATTCCATAAGAAAAAAATTCTCTCCTCTAAAATGTTTTCTATAACCCATTCGTTGACTGGACTATTAGTAAAATACATCAATCAATAATAAAATATCAATTTCTAAATAGTTAATAGTATTTAATAAAAACCTGAAGTATTGGTCTGGAGCCTCTAAAGATCTAATTTGTACAGGTCCCAAAGTTGCCTTCAAGCTTCATTACTTTTGGTTGCAGACTCGATCCCAGCGGCAAGGAAAGCATGATGACGACCTAGAAATACCTGAAATTATACCAATACGATAATATAATTTTTTATATTTTGAAATAAAATTTAGAAAGATAAATGTTTAGCGTGAACCTAATTTATTGGTTTAGTCAATATGTTAAAACTATATTACCTCTTTAACATAATCAGCAAGAAAAGCATTAAGTGTACAAAGGTCTTCCAGTAGGTAAGTTTAAAGCAGATTCAATTTCAGTTACAAATCGCATCATCGGAACAAATACTATAGTCACATTCCGGGGGTCTGCCTGAACAACAAGCGTTTTTGAACGAGAAGGTTTAGATTCTCCTGAATCCTAAAAAAAATATTTGTACAAATATAAGTAAAATATACCTGCAGTAGCCTAACAAAGGCATTTCAGTCATTTAATTAGAATAAAAATTGAAGATTTTTTGCCGAGAGTAGCAGTTGTTTAATTTTAAGAGTAAAATAAAGGAGTGTGTTGTTCGCTTGATGCAAATAAGCATAATTTACAAATTTAAATTAATTTAATTCTTTTAAAAGAAAACTCACACTTTTTCATTAAAAAATTTCACGAAAATGTATTTGCAAAAAATAATTTTTTCATTTGGAACTTCTTCCGAAACGTTTGAGCTGTAAATAAGCGATTTCATGATTGTTTTTTTAAGAATTGTTTGATATATATCTAGAGGAGCATTCAAATATAAACGAGCCTTTTAATTCTGAGGACATATAAAACGTGTCGGGGGTAGGCTGAGGATCGGGAAGGGTAGGGGGACCCCTCTAGATGACTCAAGGCCAAACCGACCGCCCGACCGGTTTTTTTTAGTTGTCCTCACAATGAGCGAAAGAGAGGTTCCTCCTTCGGTTGCGCAAAGCATCATAATAAAATTTTTAACGAACGAAGGCGTTAAACCAGCCGAAATTCGGGACCCATTGCGTGCACAGTTCGGGGAGAATGCACTTTCATGGGCACGAGTGAAAGCCTGGTGTGCCGAGTTCAAAGAAGGGCGTCAAAAAGTTGAAAATGTGAGTCACCGAAGACGCCCCCGCTCCAGCATTACGCCTGACAATGTTGCTGCTGTTCGCGAGCTTGAAGAGTTTGTAAGAGGTTTTCCTCTTTTTTCTCTACCATCGAACACACCCTCCCCCCTTTCCTCCTTCCGTTGATTTTTAAGACGTCCTGCTCCTGCATGACAATGCAAGACTCCACACTGCAGCCCTAACAACCCAAAAAATTGATTGAAATGCATTGGACTACACTTGACCACCCTCCCTACAGCCCTGACCTTTCACCATGCGATTTCCATATGTTTTGGCCTCTCAAAAAAGCACTTGGAGGAGAGCGTTTTGCAAACGATCAAGAGGTTGAACAGTTCGTGCGCAATTGGATGGATACCCGCCCGAAGTCATTCTTCGAAATCGGCATGAAAAAACTACCTGTTCGATGGGAAAAATGCATTAATAAGAAGGGGAACTATGTAGAAAAATAAGTATAAAGTGTGTTTTCTTCTTAAATGTCAAATAAATATTTTCAAAAGGCTCGTTTATATTTGAATTACCCTAAATATATTCAATAAAAGATAATCAAGAATTATTTAAAAATAAATATATACATTTATTTCATTTTCTTTGTTAGAGACTAGTTTCGAAGGCTTGGCCTTCATCCTCAGTCATTTTGTTTATAAATATTTTATTTTTTTATTTTTCCTGAGTATGAAGACTAAATTGATTGAATATTCGTTTGTAAATAAGGGGATTCATTCACTCTTAACAAATATTAGGTATGTACTTGTGAAAAAAGGGGGCTGTTCAAGCTTTTGTTTGCATTGATAGGGGGAAAAGTTTGCATTGTGGCCTGTGCTTATTATTAAATAAAATTATTGAAAATAAATACTTTTTATTTGAATCCAGTTCATCTGTATTTAGGTAGCTATTTATGGCTAAACCATGGGATGAATAATCAAATTTAAAAAGAGCTGATTTTTTTGGTCTGGGGATTTTTTTTTCTGAAATAGTTTAAAATTAGAATTAGAACATGTATTGTAAAAATTAATTTATTCAGTTTCATAAGAAATAATTACCTTGAGAAAAATGCTGAAATATCAGTTGCTGGTTCTGAAAATGAAGATGATGTTTGGCGTGGCTCACCGGCAGTATTTTGAATATCTAAATAATCCGTTAGTAAAAGTTGTAACTGAAAGAAATATTCAGTTAAAAAAACAATCATTGATAATTATAGGTTAATATTAACATTACCACTGCTTGTATTTTGGACCATACATCAGCCATTTCATATAACCTAACGTCAGCCCGATATTTTTCCGCAGCTCTAGTCAAACATCCCAAAACTACTGCATGAGCGTTCGCTACCTAAAATAGTATAATTTTTTTTTTTTAAATTAAATATAAAAATTGGAGGAAAAAGTGAAAACTTTTACAAGATTCGGTACACTCTCCGTAAAATTTTCAGATATTTGGAGGGGGTGAGGGGGGTTGAGTTATAATATAAGAAATTTTCAAGATACAAGGATTCGTAATTTGTAATTTAACAGGCCGTTAAGCGTAGCACTAAAAAAAAGAAATAATAGATAAAAAATTTAATTAAGGTAGTTGTTTTGCGACAATACTAGCAAAAAGTTAATGCTAGAGTATATAGAACAGACAATAAGGATTCATAATTCATAAGCCCAAAACTTTTTGCTGTTTATGTACCACTACTAGCCAATCCCGTGCTCGTTTGACAAATCTGGCAACACTGTCCGAGCTTGTATATATTTTATCATAGAAATGTCAGATAAAGTACATTATAAAGGGAGATTTATAAAACAAAAAGTTCTTAATAAGCGATTGAAAGCTGTTGCGACAATGGCTGAAGCGAAAAAACGTCAAAAAAAGTACTAAAGTTAACCCACTTTTTAGGTTAAATAAATGCGTTGTTGCCAGCTTGTTTTTAGTGTAAATTTTTCATTATTTATTCATTATTATCTCAGAAACTGTGTTGTAACTATGAATTAAAATTTTCTTAAAAAATGTATTAGTTATTGTTTAATGTTGGTTTAGTTTTTTATAACAATGGTAAGAAGAGTTTCTTAATTATAATTAAATATGTATGTAAACTTTCCGATATCCCGTATAGTGCAATGTATAAGAGTCTGAAAAACTCTATCTTTGGAATTTAATATCTCCGGAACTATATTGTTCATAAATTTCGTTTTGCCACCAATCGATGCAGAAGTATTTAAATAATAATCTGTCTAAATTTCAAAAAAATCCTAAGAAAACCCATATGGTGAAACAACTACCTTAAATACCATCTACATAGAGAGATTTATATCATTTTGAGATCGGGAACTTGTTCGTTTGGAAATAATAAAAAAAAAAAAATCAGAATTTTCTTCTATCTCCCGTTCTTGGGGTTCCCCAGCCAGGGGGGGTCTTGAATATCAGAATCCAAACAGACAAATTGAAAGGAAAAATCATGCTTGGAACATATTTTCTTAACGTTTCAGACATTTTTAAACATGAATCGTACCAAATAATAATAATTAATTTTAGAATGACTAATATCAATTTTTTGTATTAGTACCTGCCGAAGCTGATCAAAAACAATTTGAAGTAAATCAAGAAGAATAGATGTTTGTGATGGAGATGGTTGTCTTGGGGAAGAAAAAGCATTTCCTAATCCAGGATTCGATATTATTTGTAATTCATTTGGAGCTGAAAGTGAGATGAGTTGTTGTGTTGTCCGGGATATTAAAGATAATAATTCAGTCTGCATCTGAACCTTCAATGTCTAAAAACAATTAAACAAATAATTAATTAAGGTTAAGAATTAATAATATTAAATAATTTAAAAAAAAATACTTCTACTGCTTCAGGAAGTTTATTCAGAAGTGCTAAGCATTCAACTAGGATAGCCATGAAGTGTTCTGAATTTGCTTCAGGATCACTGGCATCAATATCTTCTTGTATATTTGAAAGTTGAGAATTGTCTTCCTTTAATCCAGTCCTAGAATTATAATTTATAAATAAAATATATTATAAACAGTTTGGATATACTTATGAGTAGAGACCGGATTTTTATGCAGTAAAAACTGCCAAAATATGCAGTTAAAAATGCTGAAATATGCAAGTAATATGCAGAATAAGTTGAAATATGCAAATATATGCAGCAAAAGATGGCAAAATAAATTTTTTTATGCACTAAAAAATTAAAATTGAAGACAAAAAGACTATATATTTGAAGGAGTGCTATGAAAGAAATAAAATGATAAAGTAAGCTATAGACACCAAGTGTCAAATATGTACTTTTATTGCGTAAAACATTGGACAAAATTCTCATTTCATTTAATATATTAGAAAATCTTTAAACTCAAAGAAATATTAGGTGCACTTGAATAAAATCAACATAATAAATATAATAATGTTTCAAAAATGTGATCGAAAAAATACTGGGGGGGGAATAGTGTAGGAGGGGCGGGGTTTCACCCCTTCGCTCATAGGGGTGAAAGTAACACACTAATTCATTCTTTATATATATATTTATTTACAAAAAGGGGGGGTGATACATTTTCGTGTCTAGGGGTCATCGTTAAACATCATAATACACATCGTCTTAATACTAACTCATCGAAACGTCATCTTAAGCGGCTCTGGCATTCAACTATATCAACTCGACAAGCATGTCTTAACCATCACTCGTTTTTCAACTAACTGACTTGCCGTTGTCAACGACTACCCTCGGCAGCGAACACATACACATACACACATGCATATGAGTGTGCCGGCAGCCTGACACAAGTTGTCATAATAATATTTATTACATGCTTTTAGCCTGAAAAGAGGGACAATACCCAGCTAAGAAGAAAGAGAGCGACCTCCCACCATACAAGGGCAGGAAGCCAGCCATACATTTGCTAAACATGTGATCTTAAACAGAAATCAATATAATTCACTTTTAAATTAAACACTTAATTTCCTACAATAGTTTTATTTCACAGACACGATTGTATTGTATTGCTTTTATTTTTTTATATTAACAAGCTTTTCTTATTGACGTACAAATAATAAACTAATAAAATAATGCAAATATTTGACCGGCTATAATCTGATCCCTACAATAATTTACACACACTTCCACACACACACACGAACACTCAATGGCCAAAATGGGCTATAGTTCCCGAAGGCCATTAAAAAAAATAAAGAAATAATTAAATAATTAACAAAGGATCTCAAAAATAATTAAAATTTGATTGTAATTGTGAATAATTTATGTTTACAAGTATTTTTCTAAATTATCTTCAGGTTATTATGTCTACGGTCACTTAAAATTGATTTATACGATGAAAAAGAGCGCTCCACATCCACAGACGTACTGGGGGCGAATTTAAAGGAACTTAAACCCCCCACTTTTACTTTGGAAGAAAAATATTGCAAACTTTTCGTCATTTTCGTGTAGAATATAGTATCTAGTACAACTGAATAATAAGAAAAATGAGTGGGTTGTTGTTTTGTAGCTTGTTTACATCCTTTGTAATCCAACTTCCTACTTCGTAGTCCAACACTACACTTCGTGTCGTTGAGGCCTATTTCAGTTTTCTTCGAATTTAAATTAGTGTCCTCCTGTTTTATTTAATCTTTTTTTTCATTCTTTCTCCGAAAAATTACTTTTAAAACCTCTGTATTTGGCGCGAAATATGCAATTTTATGCAATATCCTTCAAATATGCAATTTTATGCAATATCCTTCAAATATGCAATTTTATGCAATATCCTTCAAATATGCAATTTTATGCAATATTACTCAAATATGCAAAAATATGCAGTATAAAATTTAACCCACAGTATCCTAGATGCATGATTCGGATAGATAATTGATCTCCTGGGTCGTACGTGGCGGCAAACAAAATATGCAATTGCATAGGAATCCGGTCTCTAGTTATGAGGTTTTTCGGAATTAAAAATATTATAAATAATAATTTATAGTTACCTAGATGTGTGATTATTAGTGAAAGCTGCACTAACATCATATAGAGCACGTCTAACATTTTTTGAGGCACGTGCAGAAGCTCGAAGTTCACTTGACCTTTGAAAAGAATTTTCTCTTCCCGAACCTTGACGCCTTAATGAAACAATTTCTTGAGTAGACACCCAATATAAATGTCTACTTAGGTCTTCGAGTAATTTAAGATGTAATTGCTGAAAAAAAAAAAATTATTTTTATCAAATTTGGGTGATTTTTATGAAAAAAAAAAAAGATTTATAGCGACATGATTTGAGTGGCGAAAGCGTAATGTCACTAACTAAAGCTAATAACTTTCGAATGCAAATGAAATTTATTGTCTAGCTATACTAGAATAAGCTATAGCATGTGGTATCCTCTCCTCATTCTTATCATCCCCTAACCAATCCCTCTCGACTGAACAGACGCCATGATAGTATCTGTAGTACAGGGAAAGGGCAGAAACGTTTCTTCGGTGAGCCAGGGAGTCGAGTGAGTTAGTTAGGGCCGGGTCTCCTATTAGTTTAATTGCTCGCTTCTGAATTGCATCCAGTGTGGCAAGAGAATGCTTGGAGGCCCCTCTCCACAGATGAGAGCCATATTCGAGACAGGGACGAATTTGAGCCTTATACAGTGTAAGAAGTTGACTGGGAGTATAATAGCGTCTAGACCTAAATAGGAGACCAAGCTTGCGCGCTGCAGCTTTAGCAGTGGTTGAGATATGGTCATTCCAAGAAAGGTCAGACCCTAGTGTGACGCCTAGCATTGAAATTTTATCCCTGAATTCCAGTGAGTTTGAATCGAATGATATGTCTGGGAGGTTTCTATCGACGCGCCTAGAAATAAGGCAACACTGAGTTTTCACTGCATTGAAGTTAACTAAGTTTTGGGATCCCCAGTTTTTAAGTTTGCATAAGTCTAAATTAATTGAGGAGGCAATGTCTGCACGGTTTTTATGCGATGCAGGGGCGTTATGTAGGGTGCTGTCATCTGCGTAACAATGTACCGGATTGGAGGGCAAGTTTAGAAGGTCGTTGATATAGATAAAAAAATTATTTAAATAAAGGACTCGACACTGAAAACTTTTTTCAGTTTAGTCTTATTTTTTACTATTCCCTTCGAGTTGAAAGGAGTGAAAAATTTGTTGCTTTATTTCTTATATATGTTGCATATCGGAGAGAGATTCGTCTTAAGGGTTTGGCTAACGGCCCGGCAAGCTTAGTTAGCGATTGGGTTCAATTCCCGAGGGGACGAAGCCTCTGATATGCAATGTAAAAATATTTCTACTAAAATCTTTGATTCTTTCCTAAATAAAATTAATCACTTCTTAAAAACTTTTCAATTATATTTATATTGGGCTGCTTATGGAATCATTTCGACAATTTAATTAAACTTTTCCTAGATTATATCTTACTTTGTTTAAAATGATTTTTCCTTTATATCAGGGCTTCTCAACCCTAACTATACCACTTAAACCACTAAAATTCCAGATTAGTTGATCAGGGGCCGGTGTAAAATATATATACAATATACTTATAATTATTATCTAGATTCTGAAAAACTACATGAAAGTTTTTGAACAAATTAAGATTATATTGGCTTAATTATTTAATTAATATCGGAGGATTTTACGTATTTTAAAGATATTTTTCGCGGACCACCGGTTGAGAAGCACTGCTTTATATGAATAACTCTGCGAAACTAAAATTTTGAAGAATAAATAAATATGTAAAATTGATTATGAAATATTAAAAAGAATTTAAGGAGGTTCTTTCGCGACAATCCACACAAAAAGTTTTAGCCTCGTAACCACTCTATAAATATGAACGGAACTAAAATTTTAGGTTATGTTTTTTAACGTGACTGTACCACTCACACTACGAAATCTCTATATGGATACACACATACTTGCCGGATCGTTTCCAAGCCATTGATCTTATATCCCCTCCACTAAAAATAATCGCCCAAATATGTTTTTTTTTTTGTTTTTTATCAAAACTAAGAGGTAAATAATTTCAATTTTTTTTTAAGTTACTCCGAATATATTATTCTAACAAATATTAGTTTTTCATCAAGATGGTGAAAGTCCTTCAATGAAAAAAAATAAAATAATGATCATTTCCCCACCCTTTCCCTATCTACCCTATGTAAAAAATGTCATTTTTAATTGCAATTATTTCATGTTTGGTGTGGTAAATCGTCTTCAAATTTTAACAGTGTGTGTATTATGCTTTTAATGACTTATATTCCAAGTTTCAAAGACTTCTTGAATTTTTGCATTTGTGAAAGAACTACCTTAAGTAAAAATTTCTTTATGTATTAATAGAATTAGGATATACATACTTGTTTTTAAGCTTGAAGTTCAGCCCGAACTTCTCTTAAGGCTTCCACGCCTTCCAGGGTACCTTCTCCAAGAGACAAAGCAGAGACAAGTAACTGGGTAGCATGAAGATAATGTTTTTTATTTAAATAAGACCCAAGTTGAGATGGAACATCTCTTAACTGATCACTATAATATTATATTTCATTTTATTTTATTTTTTTAATTAACATGTTTCTGAATTATTTTCCTTACATTTCTTCTAGCATTTGAAGTACATGTTTTTGTTCGATTCCCTCCAGCCATAATTTCTTTAATTCGTCCCTTCTACAACTAAGAAGCATTTTACAAGCATTCAAGTTCTCTTTAATTGCATGGATTTTTCTCTTGAAGATGTTACTCTGGCGGAAAGTTTTTCCAAATAACTGTAAATAAAATAATAAAAAAAATATTTGATCCGGAAGAATTTTCACATTAAACTACTGATGGTGAAATTAAAATTTTTTGTCATATAGCAGTTCTTAAGCATCTAATTGTTGGAAGATTCCTGAAAACGTGCTTATATCATTTGGCAGCATTGTGTCTTAAATAAGTTACGAGACCTCCAACTTTTAAGAGTGCATACAATTAATTGATTATAAGTAGGTTATAATGAAAGGGAGTCCAAATTATTTAAATTTTTTTATTCAAATACCGACGTTTCGGAGACCTTTTCTCTCCTTCTTCAGGGTAATGAATAGTTATTGATGGGTGACTATTCATTAATAGTTTTTAAGGAATTTTAAAATTATTGGATAAAAAATACTTGGTAGGTTTCACATTAAGATATAAAATAAAACGAATTTATTTTTGGAGAGTCTTTAATCTCGAATAATCTCAAATAAATAATATATATACAGATATATCATCTCGATATATATATGTGTATGTTTATTTGCATCAAGCAGAGGACAACCTCTTTGTTTCTCTTTGTGAATCAACAACTCTGCTACTCTCAGCCAAAAACAAAAACTTTTCAATTTAATCTCGATATATATATTTCGGGTGGCTAACCCATCTTCAGGAGCAACAGAAAGTACTTTGTTGCTCCTGAAGATGGGTTAGCCACCCGAAATATATATATCGAGATTAAAGACTCTCCAAAAATAAATTCGTTTTATTTTTATATCTTAATGTGAAACCTACCAAGTATTTTTTATCCAATGACTATTCATTACCCTGAAGGAGAGAGAGAAAAGGTCTCCGAAACGTCGGTATTTGATATTGAGCATGTCGATCAGCTTATATATACGTGAAAATTGTGAGATATTGGAGAGATTTTTAGAATGTATACCAAATACTGGCCATAAAGCTAATGATATTGACACTTGGTAACGTCGCACTAAAATCACTCAATTTTTCCATATCTAAAAAACTTCTGCAGCTGGTGCATTTGAGATTTTTAGCTAATTCTCTCAACCTAACTATACTGTTCTCATCTGGAATTTCGCATTGAGCTGTTTCATGAAGTGTTTTTTTTTTATTCTTTGTCTTTTAGCGTCGGTAAGAATGCAATGTTGCCAGATCCGAGAAACGACGCAGTGAAAATATTTTTGCCTTTCTGCGCA
Organism: Euborellia annulipes; assembly: GCA_023213315.1. NCBI lineage: Eukaryota > Metazoa > Arthropoda > Insecta > Dermaptera > Anisolabididae > Euborellia > Euborellia annulipes. The sequence goes on from JAKCPI010013563.1 coordinate 30,900, forward strand.
TGTGAGAGTAGGGGAAAGAGCGAACTGCATCTGAGCTATATTAGGGAACGTCCTTAAGCTACAGAACTATTGGATATATCGAGAGGGGAATTGGTAGAATCACATCCTACAGTTTTCGCAAGAAGGGTTAAAAAGTGGTGATATGACATAAAAATATTAGCTTCATTATTGATGGTCTAATCCAAAAAAAATCTTTCAGAACATTAGACCAAAAAAACCAGTTTTTTTTTCAAAAATAATAGTAAATTTATAAAAACTTTATGTTCATGGTACTTCACTGAAAAATTAATTCAGTAATAATATATCATACTCACTTGCATAACTTGAGGTACATCTTGATCATGGAGAGATACTAACTCATCTAGTTTTTGATCACTTCTTTTATATTCCTTTTCTAATTTGGCCTTTTCTCGATCCCTTTGCTCATTTGATTCACTCGCAGATAATGTTCTAATCACAGACATTAACAATCCACTCTAGAATATGTAATAAATAGTATTATATTATCAGGCTGTTGAGGCTTTTGGTGGTAAGGGTGATGAACTGGAAGATTCTTTGGGGTTGGATGACCCATGGTGAAATTAGAAAATTGGATGAAATTTTTTAGTTTGGTCATGATGTTTCGATTTCTAATTCTGATACTGTTTTTAAGGGAACGTACCCAAATTACGTGACCCATTTTTTACAATTTTTTACCCCCCCCCCCCTCGGTGACCACCCGTAGTATATGCCAAGACCCCCCTCCCTTCTAGTTTTCACGTAGTAATTCATAAATATGGTTTTAAATCATTTTTTGCAAACAGAAAGTTAAAAAAAATTAATTTGGCTCATATTTGTCTTTATTAATACGGCGCTTGCCGCGTGACGCCAAGAGTAATTTGAATATAGCTCGAAAAAGCGCGAGATTTCCCTAGAGGATATTGACTACGTGACGAAGACCTAAGCCCCCCCCGCCCCTGTGACCAAGCGTGGTATTTTGAAGACCCCCCCCCCTCCCCTGAACGGGTCACGTAATTTGGGTACGTTCCTAAGAATTAATTGGAAGAAAAATGGTGAAAACATTTTTCAAAAAATGGTATCTTTATTCTATGATGTGGCAATTTTATATAGTTTGAGCTAGAAAGCTGTGATAGTTGGTACACATGTTTACTAGCTTTTCAGCTCATTAGGTGCAACTGTTGAATGCCCATTAGGGTGGAGTGAAAAAACTAAAATCAAAAATTTGAATCGGGCGATGCGGAAAAGTTGCCTAATACAAAGTCTATTTATAATAGAAAATCTCAGCTAAATCAAATTATATCTTAAGGTGCCCCTTCAAGTGTGTATTGCGCCGGCTCGTCGCGAATGCACTTTTGACGCTGACTGATGATTTCTCTCTGAAAACCACCGAAAAAATGCCGCGCTGGTCAATAAAAATGCACATTGCACAAGCTGGAAATAATTTTAATCGACGTTAAGCATTCCAAATAAGAGTTATATGAGTTTTCGACGGTTTCTGGCTGGTGCTAAATTTTTGAGGGACTAAAAACTACGAAAATTGTGGACTTTTTCATATTTTCTGAAAAAAAGTTGAAAAAATTTTCGTGGTGGCAAAGGGGCAGCTTAAGATTGCATCATAGGAAGTTCAAATTTCCACATACATGATTACACTTATAGGTGGCAACTTTTTCCCCATCCAGTCTAATAAATTGAGGAAAAAGTTGGGGGGGGGGCTTTTTCGCTCCACCCTACTGACCATATAACAAGATTTCTGAATTTTTTTCATATTTTTTTTTATTCTCACGTTATGATGCTAGAAAGTATAAAATCTAATCAATTCTTCCTATTCGAAATGAAACGAGCATTTATTCATAAGTTAACAGGAATACAGGCAAGAAACAGACAAAAACATTGAAAAATTATTTTTCAGACATTTCTTGGCTCGAAAATGGAAAAAAATAAAATTTTAGATGAATTCAATACTCTGTTCGTATAGTGAACTAAGCTATCCGAGCGTTTCGAGTAGTACTTGGACTCTCACTTAAGTATTAGTACCTGGAACACCGAGTGATGCTCAGTAATGTTGCATGTGTTGGTTTTTGATTTAATCAACCATTTGATTTATTTTGATTCAACCACCGGTTAATAATTAGTTTCAGTAAAAAACTTATCAAAATTTTTTTTTTTTTCTCAAAAGTAAGTCCTGGATTTAAATCGATTCTTCCATGTTACCTATAATAATCGAAACCACCTGTGCATAATTATTTGAATTAACAAAAAACCCATCAAAAACAAGATGAGACAGTGACAGATCGAAATGTTCAACCCTAAAACCCTTAACCCGTTTTCCAGAAACCGATTCTATATATATACAATAATTGCTCGTTTAATATAATAGGATTAGTTGGGAACGATTTGAGAATTAGAAGCTGAAACGTTAACGTTTGCAAATTTTCCTATGAATGGTCTATCCCAAAGAAATTCTTCAGTTCATCAATAATATATTATTATTTTAATTTATATAATTTATATTTTATATAAATAAAGGAGAAATTACCGTTTCTTTGGCATGTTTTACCCCTCTAGGAGGTTTTGTGGGTGGAGGAACAGATGTCATTTTGATTATATAGGTAAAATTATTTATAAATCGAGCATATTAAGAAGAGATATTTTTAAATTATGATAAAATACTCCTGGCAAGAAGAATAAATACAAATCAATTAATGATAGTTGATAAGAGTTTTTTATATAGAAATAGAAATCTTGTATTTCACTTTGACATTTATCTTTTATGAATAATTTGTTGCCAACATTCTAAAAATTAAAAACCTAGGGCCAAATGCGAGTGAGATTTGCACTTCGAAAACATTTTATTTTTATCTATAGATGAAAGATATTAGAGGGGGGCAAAGGGGCACTTTCCCCAGGCGGAAAATTTTAAGAAGCGGGAAACATTTTGGGAAGCGGGAAATTTTTTTGAATATATTTAGCATTGGGGGGTTGGCGGAAGCGGCGGCAAATTCAAGCTTGACCCTCTGACTAAAGACCTAGATCCAGATCTGGCAGAAACCTACCCTAAGCCACTTAATTATACTTATCAATTAAATACGGAAAAGTACACCCTCTATCTAGGTCTAAAGAGAAAATATCTTCTAGAGACGGGTGTAGGTCTTTTTGTCAGGGGGGCAAGTTTGAATGTCCACTGCTTGCCCCCCCCCCCACACCCAAAGATAAATATAATATATAAAACTAGCTGCAAGCCCGCTACGCATCCTGGACCCCAACCTCCGATCCCCACCCAGCACCCCCACCCCCGAACCATGTACCCGAGCCCCACACCACCACCCAGATATTGCCCGCGCTACGCCCCTGGACCCCCACCTTCGAAACCCACCCATCACCCCCAGCCCCGCACCATACACCCGCGCCCTACACGACCACCCCCGATACCCACCACCACCCCCCACTATGCTCCTGAACCCCCCATCGCCGTATCACCCCCGCACACCACGCCCCCTGGACACCCACCCCCGCACCCAGTTTTTGCATTTGTAGCCTTCTATTGGCCCACAGATTACGTGTACAAAATTTGGTTGAGTTTGCACCAATAGCAAGAATTTATATTTTTTTGACCCTCTCCATCATTTTGAGTGGTTATAAAGTTTTGGATTTCTAGCTTTCTAGAGGCCCACAGATTATGTATAGAAAATTTGGTTGAGTTTGCTTCACGGGCAAGAATTTACATTTTTTCATCCTCCCTCGGGAATTGTTTTTTTAAACAAAAGTTGTCAGAATTCACATCCCCTACAACTTTGCTCATAATAAAATTTGCCGTAGAGTTAATAGTTTAGGAGTTATTTGATAATTTCCATTCGTGCTCTAGGCTTCCACAGATTAAGTGTAGAAAATTTGGTTCAGGTAGGTTCAAAGGCTTATAATTTTCATTTTTAACCCCCCACGCCCTCCATTTTGGATGGTTGGTTTTTGCATTTCTAGTTTTCTAGAGGCCCACATAGTAAGTGTACAAAATTTGGTTCATGTAGGTCTAAAGGCTTAGAATTTTTATTTTTGACCCTTCCCCCCATTTTGGGTGGTTGGTTTTTACATTTCTACTCTTCTAGGCGTTCACAGATTAAGAGTACAAAATTTGGTTCAGGTAGGTCCAAAGGCTTAGAATTTGCATTTTTGCCCTCCTCTCCATTTTGGGTGGTTGGTTTTTGTATCACATTGTATTGTCTCGGGAACTAAATATGTATGGAAAATTTCAGCTCGATCGGATAATAAAAAGTGAGTTAAAATTCGGAAACAAATTTGGAACCAGAAAAACATCATACGAACTTTGCAAGTTAAATAAAAGCTTGTAATTACAAAAGTATTAATAAATAATAACTAATTAACCAGAGATAAGCGCTAGTCGAAAATAGGGACATAAACATAAAAAACTGATTCCCATTAAATTTTTAAAAATAAAAAAAAATATATAACTTTTATGCTGACTTTCTTCTAAAAATAAAAAAAGTCTGTGAAATATGGGTGTTTGGAAGATTGCTTCGAATATCTTGGGCGCTTGGGCCGATAGATGTTCTAACAGGAATGAGAACAGAACTTGGGCTGATAAAGAAAAGAAATTTTAGAATATTTGCAGGTAAAAGATCAGTTGCAAGAAGAATATTTCATGGTTTGGTCTCAATGTCTCTTTTCAGAGGAGCGGCATCGAAGAAGAATTTAAAAATGGCAATCTTCACTTTCGTGTGAGGATTGCCATTTTTAAATTCGTAGTTATCTGCGGTCTTTTTAAATAAACTTGTCTTATTGCTTTTTATTATTTAATAATAAAATTATTTATTCAAAGCCTTTCTTCTTCCTTTAATGTATACCTAGGTTAGGGGTCTGTATTTTCAATAAGCTAATAAGATATATTTGTTTTCGGAGTCTTGAGCCCCTGGAGCGAGCCTTTCTTATCACGCCCAGTGCTGTCTGTGTAGTCGTATATTTTATATACACTCGAGAGCAAAAAAATCGCACACCCCCCAAATTTTCACTTCAAACTTGAATATTTTTTAAATTAATTTTTTTTTTGCAAGTACTATTTTGATTAAATTAAAGTACACACTGTTAGCTCTTAAAAAACACAAAATGTTTACCTTTGACCTGCAAAATCATTAGATTACTAACAAAAGAACAAAAGATTCCGAAATTGCTCGTTTGAGATAAGGATGTTTGTGGGATTTTGAGAAGGTCTCAAAGGTTAAAGGTTCGTTGAAACGACATCATTTAAATACCAACTTGCAGCCTGAATGGTCTTTTATCGAATAAGACATCATTCAGTACTAGAAAATGGATACCTCACCAGAAGCAGCGGCTCAAGTGGTTGCACTAATTGAAGCAGGGCAAAACCAAAGTCAAGTGGCACAACAACTAAATTTACGCCGATTTGCTGTTCGACGAGTATACCAGCGGTATCAACAGACTGGTGGCTATACCAGGCGACAAGGTTCTGGCCGAAAACGTGCTACAACACAGCGTGATGACCGTTTTGTTGTATCAACATCACTAAGAAATCGCTGTTTGAATGCAGTTAGACTCGGACAGCAGCTCCAGAATGTTAGAGAAGTGGAAGTTAGTGGGTGGACAGTTAGAAGAAGACTAGCCGAAGCAGGCCTAACAGCACACAGACCAGCAACCTGCCCGAAATTGACCCCAGCCCACCGGCAAGCACGCCTTCAGTTTGCTCGAAATCACGTGAATTGGACTATGGATCAATGGAAAAAAGTACTGTTCTCTGACGAGTGCAGGATGTGTCTTCATGGTAACGACGGTCGAGGAAGAGTCTACCGAAGACCTGGTGAGCGTTTCGCTCAGTGCTGCATTTCTGTGCGTGTCCCATATGGCGGCGGTTCGTGCATGTTCTGGGGAGGCATGTCGCTGGAGGCGAAAACTGAACTGGTATTCATCACAGGGCCCAATATCGGCCGTCGATCAAAGGGATTGACTTCTCAACGCTACATCGAAGAGATCCTGGTGGATCACGTAGTGCCTTTTTCCGGATATATCGGCGAAAATTTCATTTTCATGCAAGATAACGCAAGACCACACACCGCTGCTATAGTACGCCAGTACTTGGAAGAGGTTGAAGTGCCGGTTATGGCGTGGCCTGCTCGAAGCCCAGATCTCAATCCCATTGAGCATCTATGGGACGAACTGAAAAAACGGGTACGATCAAGAAACACGGTGCCTACGAGTCTCGGAGAGATTCAAACCGCAATTAATGAAGAATGGGATAGGATACCGCAGGATTTAAAAAAAAATTGATTTCTTCGATAAAACATCGAATGCAAGCTGTAATTCAGGCTAGAGGAGGTAATACCTCGTATTAATAAATGCTTATTTTACTAATTTCATTGTTTGATTACCCTTTTATACCTTCTCAAAATCCCACAAACATCCTTATCTCAAACGAGCAATTTCGGAATCTTTTGTTCTTTTGTTAGTAATCTAATGATTTTGCAGGTCAAAGGTAAACATTTTGTGTTTTTTAGAGCTAACAGTGTGTACTTTAATTTAATCAAAATAGTACTTGCAAAAAAAAATTAATTTAAAAAATATTCAAGTTTGAAGTGAAAATGTGGGGGGTGTGCGATTTTTTTGCTCTCGAGTGTATATTGAATTTGAGAATATTTGAAAAAATTAATTTATTTTAAAACTGTAGACGGTATATTACTAGCAATTTGATGAATTCATAATAATAATAATCAGAAAAAAATCCATAACAAATAATGTATATGATATCGGAGGGGACTATCTCTCGTCCCGAAAAACTCCTCTCAATTAGAATTATATTATAAATAAGAAAGAGATCTATTTTATCAATTTTATTTATCTCAGGTTCATAATACCTTGCTTTTATAATAAAAATAACTAATTTTTATTAACGCTAATACTAAAATTATTTATTTAAAACTAAATAATACAAAATAAGTAGCTTTGCTCTGCCCTCTGAGTCTTGGGTCCGTGGTTGCCAGCCCAAGGCTTTTGTATATTATATATCTTTTTTTCTTAAATTATTTTATTTATTTATTTATTATATTATATAATCGTACATTTAAATATATTAAATTATAATGTTAAAAAATATATCAATATTGTGGACTGAATGGACTTGTTGAATCCATAACAAATGCCTCGCTCATGGCTTGCGACCCAGCCTCTTGATAAAACAGACCAAAAGAATTATAAATGAGAAAGAAAACGATCTTATTTTATCGATTTCATCTATCTGGAGGTTCACAGTATGTCTATTATATAAGAAAATAGCATTTTGATTAAGAATTTTGTAGTTAAAAGAAATTTATGAAAAGATTCAATTTCTTCTCTCCGGGAGCGAATCAACTAGAAATGCCAAAAAGTTTTATTTTTTTTCTCATTAGATATTTATTCAAATCTATTGAAATTTCATATCTGTGTGTTATTTTCATTTTATCTTTTATATCAAATAATTATTATTAGGAAATTTGCATTTTAAAGGGTAGTTTATTTGAAGTTCAATTTGAAAAAACGCTAATAACTCCGTTGAAATTTTTTTTAAAAATATGAAATTAATAGATATTATAAAACAATTAATTATTAATAATTTAATTCAATTTTGAACGAAATCGATTCAGTACTTTTTGAGAAAATGGTCAAAAACACCGAAAACCGTCTATGAAAGGCCGTTTTTTGAAAGCAAGAGATGCCTTTGAAAAAAGTTTAAAAAGTCATATGAAACGAAACATTGACTTGTGACATGGAGGTGGATTTTTAAAATGTTTCTAAAACGGCCTTTCATAGGCGGTTTTCGGGGTTTTTGACCATTTTCTCAAAAAGTACTGAATCGATTTCGTTCAAAATTGAATTAAATTATTAATAATTAATTGTTTTATAATATCTATTAATTTCATATTTTTAAAAAAAATTTCAACGGAGTTATTAGCGTTTTTTCAAATTGGACTTCAAATAAACTACCCTTTAAAATGCAAATTTCCTAATAATAATTATTTGATATAAAAGATAAATGAAAATAACACACAGATATGAAATTTCAATAGATTTGAATAAATATCTAATGAGAAAAAAAATAAAACTTTTTGCCATTTCTAGTTGATTCGCTCCCGGAGAGAAGAAATTGAATCTTTTCATACAATTTCTTTTAAACTACAAAATTCTTAATCAAAATGCTATTTTCTTATATTAAAAAGATACTGTGAACCTTCAGATAGATGAAATCGATAAAATAAGATCGTTTTATTCTTATTTATAATTTTTTTGGTGTTATATCCAGAGGATCCTCGCCCCCGCAAATTCTATATTTTTTGATTAAAAAATCAATATATCTGGCCAATTCATTGGGCTTGAATTTATCATATTGAAAAATATTTACATTCCCATAATTCGAAAACTATTGATTTTATACATTTCCCTTATACTAACTTTTCTGTTCGAAATTAATTCTTCTTTATTAGAATGAATGCCATTATATAAATTTGTGTACCACAAAGGGGCAAGTAATGGTGAAATTTATGTGGAAAGTTCGATAAATACTAGCTCCCTAAATAGTTATACATTAAAAAAAACTCTAATAAAGAAATATGTTTATAATTAAATATTCATCGGAGCTAATTATAGCTAATGAACTTTATTTCAGAAAATTAAATTATCAATATAGCTATATAAAATATATGACTACAGCACTGGGCGTAATAAGAAAGGCTCGCTCCAGGGGCAAGACTCCGAAAACAAATATTATCTTATTAGTATTGAATAAATAATTTTATTATTAAATAATAAAAAGCAATAAGACAAGTTTATTTAAAAATATGGAAGATAACTCAAGGAGTGGTTCATTTGAAATTATTCTTCGATGCCGCTCCTCTGAAAAGAGACATTGAGACCAAACCTTGAAATATTTTACTTGCTGCTGATTTCTGCAGCCTACAAATGATCTAAAATTCTTTCCTTTATCAGCCCAAGTTCTGTTCTCATTCCTGTTAGAACATAGGTATATCTATTAGGTCCAAGCGACCAAGATATTGGAAGTATACTTCCAAACACCCATTTTTCAGAGGTTTTTTTTCTTTTTTACAAAGAAGAAATAACTTTCTAAAAAGTAAAAAAGAAAATGCCTTGTGTGAAATTGTGTTATATGAATGAGACCCAGAAAGTGTATTTATTATTTGTTTTGTTTTTTTGGCTTTTCGGCCTTTCTAGCCATAAGCCAATTTACGATACTAATATTTTTTTTTTTTTTTTAATTTGTCTCTACCCCGGGGTCAGGTTTTAGCCGGATGCCTCGAGTCGGATTCGAACCCGGGTCCACTTGGTTAGCAGGCTGACATGCTAACCCCTAGCCTACCCGACCCCATTGAAAAGTTTTTATTTTGCCGAGAGTAGCAGAGTTGTTGATTCATAAAGAAACATCCTAACTGGCTTTCGGCTAAGTAAGAGCAAAATATTTTCAATATCCATGCGATATTGACCCCATGAAAAATAATATTTATAATTAAAAAAGACTGATGATGAAGCCCAAGCCTTCGAAACTATAGTCTCAAACAAATAAATAATATATATACATATTTTTAATGATATATATGTGCAAGGGTGGATCCAGGGGGGGCGGAGGGGCGACCGCCCCCCCCCCCCCATAGAGGCCCGTGCCTGGCGGGAGTGCAACACGTGCGTCGCACGCAGAGGCCAAAAAACGGCGGCCAAATCGACAGGGAATTTATAACAATTTTTTTTTTATTTTAATGAACTTAAAATATGAGATATGAAATTTGTAAAAAAATTTGAAAAAAAAAACATTTATTTTTTTTAAATTTTAAAATTGAAAATAAAGTTCTATGTGTGTGTGTGTGGGGGGGCGTCTCTGACCCCCCCCCCCCCCGCTTGGACAATTCGATCGCGACACACTTTCGAGATAAAAAGTAGATCTTATATACATCGGGCACCTTATATACATTCTCCCCCCCCCCCCCCCCATAAAAAAATTCCTGGATCCGCCCTTGCTAGGTGTGTATGTTTATTTGCATCAAGCAAAGGACAACCCTCTTTATTTCTCTTTATGAAAATATGTTTTCTTTTTCACTTAATAAAATTTAAATAGCTTGATTAACATATCCTTTATTTTTTTTTTTCTTGATGTAGCTTTCTTCCTCACTAAGTTTTTTTTTTTGTTTCTAATTTGGCACGCTTCTCGGCGGGGTAGAGAATTGGTCTTGGGGGGGGGTAGGAGAGGGTGGAGGAGAAACCCCCGCTTGTCGAACACGCCATTTTCGCTGAGTTGCGATCGCCTCCTCTCTTTCGCGTGGCAATCTATTCTCTCTTGGTGTCTTTGTCTGGTGCATGGGTGCGACACTTATACCGAGATTTGGTCGTCAACCAGAATATCCACCAACATGGCTGACGACCGATTGAAAAATTCCAGCAACCTTGATCATAGAGATCACAGGAGATTACGTCAAGGTAAATCCAACCAATATATACATATTTGGCTTCTCACAGACCATTAATTCCTTTAATTACAGCTATATATTTTTTTTATTTACATTTTTTCATTGTCTCTTTGTTCGTTATCACTAAATTTTGTTATTTATTTCCCAAATTGTCAAATAGAGATTTTAAAAATCATTAAGAAATATTTCTTATAAAAAGTAATTTTTTTTTTTTGTTCAACATCAAAGGTCCAACTTCAATGACCTTGCTAATATAAATTACGTTTTTTCTTTATAACAAGAAATTATTTTTTTTATTATATAATTAGCTATTTCAACTAATTTTATAAGAAAAAATCAATCAAATGGTTTTTCGTCTGCTTGAAGTAAATAAATATACACAGTATGTAATATATAAATAAATCTACTCTTATTAAACGAACAAAAATTGTATATATATATATACCCATATATTTTTATCTTAGTTAAATATAGAGACTTTTGTGCCAGGGTATCAGAATTTTTATATATTGAAGGAGACAATAAAAGAGTCTGGAATAATTCCAGCAGATCTCAATCTTCTAAAAAGATAACACATTTTTAGGTTTTATTTATTAACAATTGGATGAATAAAAATGAATCATGTGGTTGAATCAAAACAAAGTAATTGGCTGAAGGAAAAAGTTACCGAGCATCGCTCGGTGCCTCCAGGTACTGATCATAATTTCATCAGGCCATTGTTTCCAAGGCTTTGTCTTCATCTATAGTCTAATTATTTATAGATTTTTTAAAATAATTACAGGGAATTGCCGCAATTTATACTTCCAATTTCGGCTCACTAGTCAACTAAATAAAAATATAAACGTGAATTTTGTGTAAACCTGCTAACTCACAACAAGGAAATTTTACAGGGCAGAGAAAAAACAAACAAAATTTAATATTGTTGTTATGGAAAGAAACTATTTTTCACATTTTTTTTCTACAACTTACGATCGTAATTTTAAGTAGCAGTTTTACTTGGACGATGCTGCATCTCTTTTTCTTTCGAACGGTATTAATATGTCATATATGATAAAAAATGGATTTAGCAGGTTTACACTCTAAGGGCCGGTTGTATGTCGCAAAGTAAATGCTTTTTACCACTAACAAAGGGTAGATGGTAAATGGAGGGACTGGGATGGCCAATCAGATGCCAGATACTAAGGGCCGGTTGTATGTCGCAAAGTAAATGCTTTTTACCACTAACACAGGGTAGATGGTAAATGGAGGGACTGGGATGGCCAATCAGATGCCAGACACTAAGGGCCGGTTGTATGTCGCAAAGTAAATGCTTTTTACCACTAACACAGGGTGAGGACTGACAGTGCCTGGCATCTGATTGGCCATCCCAGTCCCTCCATTTACCATCTACCCTGTGTTAGTGGTAAAAAGCATTTACTTTGCGACATACAACCGGCCCTCAGTGCCTGGCAACTGATTGGCTATCCCAGTCCCTCCATTTACCATCTACCCTGTGTTAGTGGTAAAAAGCATTTACTTTGCGACATACAACCGGCCCTAAGGCGGCGATATATATATATATATGTGTGTGTGGGTGCAGATTTATTTACATCAAGCCGAAGACACACTGATTGGTTCATACAAATTCAAAAACTATGCTAATCACGACAAAAACTGACGTTAAATATTCCTACTGAATTTATTATTAATTTCTACCAAAGATTGTATATTCTACTTTATATATTTATATTTATTTGACTCAAAGCCTTGTCTTCATCTTCAGTCTAATATAAATAAATATTTATCTGAATTATAGTTTCGAAGAGTTCGTCTTTGTCTTAAGTTTCATTATATTTGATTTTTTTTTTTACTTTATTTTAATTTGGTCATTAAGCCATATAATGCAGTATGTGCAGTGAATTGCCACAAAAAACAAGCTGGCAACAACGCATGTATTTAACCTAAAAGTGGGTTACCTTTAGTACTTTTTTGACGTTTTTTCACTTCAGCCATTGTCGCAACAGCTTTCAATCGGTTATTAAGAACTTTTTGTTTTATAAATCTTCCTTTATAATGTACTTTATCTGAAATTTCTATGATAAAATATATACAAGCTCGGACAGTGTTGCCAGATTTGTCAAACGAGCACGGGATTGGCTAGTAGTGGTACATAAACAGCAAAAAGTTTTGGGCTTATGAATTATGAATCCTTATTGTCTGTTCTATATACTCTAGCATTAACTTTTTGCTAGTATTGTCGCGAAACAACTACCTTAAACAAATAGATTTATAATTGAAACACATTCGGTACATAAACAGCAAAAAGTTTTGAGCTTATGAATTATGAATCCTTATTGTCTGTTCTATATACTCAAACATTAACTTTTTGGTAGTATTGTCGCGAGACCTTAATTACGGTCCTAGTGCTCAAATAAATAAAATTTGTATATGAGGCGTTCAAAAGCAGAGTGGACCATCCCACTTTTGGTTTTTTATGAGAAATCCAGCAAAATAGAGGTAAAGGTTCGAGGCAAAAGTGGTACCTGTGCTGTAATCTAGAAGGACGTTTAAAAACTAAGTTTGGACCACTCTGTCTATTTAGTTTTATCAAAAACCTACTTGATTATAGAGGTTTATCAGCGAAAATGAGATTTGTGGGTTGGTCCACTCTGCTTTTGAACGCCTCATAAATGGATATTTATTTATGTATGATGTCTATATTTATTTTCATCAAGCAGATGATCCACTCTGATTTATAATTATCATTTCGATTACTCTACTAATCTCTGAAAAAATCTTGCAACTACTGACTTTTAATATTCTTACTGAATTTATTTTTAATTTCTATTGTTCTTTTTCAAAAAAAAAAAAAAAAAAAAAATATTAATTATTTTTTTTAATGAAATATTTTATTTGAGGTAGTTGTTTCACCAAATGCGTTTTCTTAGGATTTTTTAAAATTTAGACAATTTATTATTTAAATAACTCTGCATCGATTGGAGGCAAAACAGAAATTTATGAACAATATAGTTCCGGAGATATTAAATTCCAAAGATAAGAATATTTCAGACTCTTATACATTGCACTATACGGGATTTCGGAAAGTTTACATACATATTTAATTATATATAATTAACAAACTCTTCTTACCATTGTTATAAAAAACTAAACCAACATTAAACAATTACTAATACATTATTTAAGAGAATTTTAATTCATAGTTTTCAACACAGTTTCTGAGATAATAATGAAAAATTTACACTAAAAACAAGCTGGCAACAACGCATTTATTTAACCTAAAAAGTGGGTTAACTTTAGTACTTTTTTGACGTTTTTTCGCTTCAGCCATTGTCGCAACAGCTTTCAATCGCTTATTAAGAACTTTTTTGTTTTATAAATCTCCCTTTATAATGTACTTTATCTGACATTTCTATGATAAAATATATACAAGCTCGGACAGTGTTGCCAGATTTGTCAAACGAGCACCGGATTGGCTAGTAGTGGTACATAAACAGCAAAAAGTTTTGGGCTTATGAATTATGAATCCTTATTGTCTGTTCTATATACTCTAGCATTAACTTTTTGCTAGTATTGTCGCGAAACAACTACCTTAAGAAATAAATTAAAGATAGTGCCTTCTTTATTATATAAATATTTTTCTTTATTTGACTCAAGGTCTTGTTTTCATCTTCATATTTCACATGGATATTAAATTGAAATTTGGTCCCAATTGTATTCAATAGAAAGAATGAAATTAAAAAAAGCATGTTCTTCTAATATAGCATTAAATTCATTAGGACTAAAATTCTATTCAATATTCATGTATATTCTTCAACCTGAAGAAGATAAAGGCAACGACCTTCTCGAAACTATGATCTCCAATAAATAACTAATATTTATACTTAGAAGACATAATTTTTAATTTAATCATTATAAATTAAAAACTGTCACTTTCGGCATAATATATTCATTTATTATACTATTAAAACTAGCTGCGCGCTTCGCCTACGGCGGCTCCCTCTTGCTAGCCAGGGTGCTACACCCCTGGACCCCACCCATCACCTAGTTTTTGCAATTCTAGCCTTCTAGTGGTCCACAGATTACGTGTACAAAATTTGGTTGAATTTGCTCCGAGGGGTGAACCGCGATTGGAATTAGGTGTACACCGTCTTTGGAATTATTTTGGAATTCATTAGATAATCTATTGTCTTCTACTTGGAAATGAAAGTGGAAGTAGGTGTACACGATTTTAGGTCGCGGTTCACCCCTCGGTTTGCTCCAAGAGCAAGAATTTTCATTTTTTTGACCCCCCCCCCATTTTGGGTGGTTAGTTTTTGCATTTCTAGCTCTCTAGAGGCCCACAGATTATGTATACAAAATTTGGTTGAGTTTGCTCCAAGGGCAAGAATTTACATTTTTTCACCCTCCCCCTTTTTGGGTGGTTTTTTGGAGGAATTTTTTTAAACAAAAGTTGTCAGAAATCACATCCCCTACAACTTTGCTCATAACAAAATTTGCCGTAGAGTTAATAGTTTAGGAGTTATTTGATAATTTCCATTAGTGCGCCCCCCCAAACCCCCTTTTGGGGTCAAAATATCAAAACGTTATATAGCAATAAACGTAAGTTAGAAGACATCTGATCCAAATATGAAATTTCATAATAATCCCTTCAGCCGTTTTTACGTGAATCGTGAGCAACTTTTCGCGGAAACCACGGAAACATACAGACAGACAGACAGACAGGAATTTTGTTGAGGGTGTTTTCGTTCATAACTTTGCTTGAAACGTGTGCAACCAAAATTTGGCGTGATTTGGACCAATGTACAGACAAAACCTTAATTTTATATATATAGTATAGATTGATATTAAAAGTAGGAATTTTAATATATTTTTCGAAATAGTTATTATCTCATAACCTTATTGACTTAAATAATGACCAAACATTTTCTCTGTCTCTCAATCTGATTATAATTTGGTCAAAAACGCAATGATAGAATTAGCCATTAGATGAGACACCAGGCATTTTTGGCAGCATTTTTTAAAGTCCGAAAAATATCGCATCCGAGCAGCTCCTCGATCTGCAGATTTAGCCAAGGAAAGCGTTCTTGGGACGAATGACCTATCTTAGATTTATATGAACATCTTACAATATTTGGTTTTTCAAATTATATTTTTCTGATTAAATTACAAATAAATAATTTTTATTCTTAGCGGAAAAATATATTTTTATTCTATGTAGTGATTCGAGATTAAACTATCAAAATTTTTAATTAATATGGATTTACAGCGTATTTGGACATTAGGCAAATAAAAACAAAATTAATTTAATTGCGACGTTTTGTCGCCTTTATTTGAGACTTTTCCAAGCTCTTCAAAGTGATTCTTCTTTTGACTTATTAAATCTCTGCTGAAAAATTTACAGTTACATTCCAACATTCCCATCAATATACATATACAACACATTTATTGGCTGCAAGGGAAAAGGGCCCCCTTATCTTCACCCTGGTCAAAATCGAACTAATGGCATCTCCTTTTTCTAGAAAATAAACTGAATAATTTGCTTTTTGTGCAAAAGACACACTCTTTTATTGTCTCCTTCAATATATATATATACTTATAACATAAAGGCATAAAAGTTATGTATCTTTTATCTATGACAAAGGCTTTGAATGTTCTATGATCTTTGGATAGCTCTTAAGAAATAAGTGTTTGCTAAGTGCAGTCGCTAGAGAGCGCTTTTTCGATATACGGTAGCCTTCCACTCTAAATAACTCTATGGTATTAATATGTCATATATAATAAAAAATGGATTTAGCAAGGTTTACACTCTAATTATATTTTTATATTTATAATTGTATTTTTGTGATTAAATTTCTTATGACTAGACGTTTCGATCGGCTTATTCTATGACGTTCTCAAGTATGACCATTGATCACCCCCTCAATTTTAGGTTAACTAAATTTATTTTTTGTTTTGATTTACCTACAGTTCAAAATCCCATATTTAGAATATATTTTTTATTAAAAATTTTAATAAATTAATAGCTATTAATCCGGAACACTCTTTTGTGTTCAACCCCCCATAGTGAAATTAGTAAATTAATTTTCTAGGATTCTTATCACATTTGTGGCACTAATTTTGAAACCGTATTACATAGAAACTATTCGAAAGTCAACACATTCCATCGAAGATTACAGACATAAACATCGTTTGCAATTCGATCAGAACTTAAAACAAACATGCCATTAACTAAGGATGAATCTATTTAAATTTTTCTTAATGTTAAGGTTCGTCAGGTAAATAATGTTATACTCTCGAGTGAAATATACTATAAAGTGAATAGTATTTTGTCATTTCAATTAGCTATTTAGTTATCATTATATAATAGTTTATAGAGAGAAACAAAGAGGTTGTCCTCTGCTTGATGCAAATAAACATAAACATATATCTATATATATAAAATTAAGGTTTTGTCTGTACATTGGTCCAAATCACGCCAAATTTTGGTTGCACACGTTTCAAGCAAAGTTATGAACGAAAACACCCTCAACAAAATTCCTGTCTGTCTGTATGTTTCCGTGGTTTCCGCGAAAAGTTGCTCACGATTCACGTAAAAACGGCTGAAGGGATTATTATGAAATTTCATATTTGGATCAGATGTCTTCTAACTTACGTTTATAGCTATATAACGTTTTGATATTTTGACCCCAAAAGGGGGTTTGGGGGGGGGCGCACGAATGAAAATTATCAAATAACTCCTAAACTATTAACTCTACGGCAAATTTTATTATGAGCAAAGTTGTAGGGGATGTGATTTCTGACAACTTTTGTTTAAAAAAATTCCCCCAAAAACCACCCCAAAAGGGGGGGGGGGGGGTCAAAATATGAAAATTCTTGCTCTTGGACCAAACTCAACCAAATTTTGTATACATAATCTGTGGGTCACTAGAAGGCTAGAAATGCAAAAACTAACCACCCAAAATGGGGGGGGAGGGGTCAAAAATGAAAATTATTACCCTTAGAGCCAACTTAACCAAATTTTGTATACATAATCTGTGGGTCACTAGAAGGCTAGAAATGCAAAAACTGGGGGGGGGGGGGGTGGAGTGATGGTGCGGGTGCAGAGGTGGGTTAGAGAATGGGGTTCGGGGGGAGAATGAGGGAGTAGGGGTGGAGTCCAGGCGGGGGGGGGGGGTGCGGGGTGGATTAGGGGGTTCAGGTGAGGGCCCAGAGGCGTAATTGGGGTTGGTGCGGGGCTGGTGGGTTTCGGGGGGGGTCCAGGGTTAGCAAGAGGGCCGCCCGAATAATTTATTTGTTTGAGACTATAGTTTCGAAGGCTTGGCCCTCATCATCAGTCTTTTTAATTATAAATATTATTTTTCATGGGATCAGTATCAGTTTAGATATTGAAAATTTTTTCCTTCTTTCTCAGCCTGTGAGCCAGGCAGAATTAAAAAACAAAATTTGGGGACACATTCTTCTTAAATATATCTATCCTTTCCTAACAAAGGACGGCCGAACAATGGAGAGGGTTCTCTCTATGAATCAACAACTCTGCAAAATAAACCCTTTCAATTATATAATAGTTTGTTTTGGCTTTTTTCCATAGAGGAAGCTGCAGCCCCCTTTTAAATTCATTGGTTTCTTTGTGACATTTGTTTTCGTGATTTTTTAGATCCTATTATGTTATTTTAGCATGTGTAATATTTTATTTGTGATTCTTCTTAGTAAATAAATATATACATTCATTCGTTTTAAGGTTTGACGGACTCTAGCTTCATTTATCATCCCTTGAAGATAGCTTTTTTAGAAGTAAGGCCCCGAGGGGTGAACCCGATTGGAATTAGGTGTACACCGTCTTCTGGAATTACTTTGGAATTCATTAGATAATCTATTGTCTTCTACTTGGAAATGGAAGTAGGTGTACACGATTTTTAGGGTCGATAGTTCACCCCTATAAGGCCCTAAAACTTCGGGATAATATGTACAAGGAAATTTTAAATAATTCTCTGTTTCACTCTGGGTTGACTCACTCGATAAATTCTTGGGTGAAATTTTCTGTTTATAATATGAGTATATATATATATACAGGGTGATTCATCGGTCTGTCCTCTCTTTATAACTCTTATAACTCTTTTATTTTAAGTCAGAGAGAAAAACTCTTCAAATATAATTTATATGATATATTATTGTCTATCTACGTACCATATGCATTTGTATACAGGGTGCTCCGTTTAAGCGCAACAATATGTAACTTTATATTTCTTAATGGAACACCCTATATATATTTATTTATTTTGATAGTAAATTAGATTCCCTTTAAAAAAGTATTAAGTAATAAGGGGTCTAAAATTATAAATTAAGAAGTTATTTACATATATTAGTATCAAAATTATGTATTAAATTATGGTTTTTCCACTATGAACTACTATTTTTTATGAAGGTAAATAACTTCTTAATTTATAATTTTAGACCCCTTATTACTTAATACTTTTTTAAAGGGAATCTAATTTACTATCAAAATAAATAAATATATATAGGGTGTTCCATTTAGGGCCAGTTGTATGTCGGTTGGTAAACTCTTTTTAAACGTTGGCAAAGGGTAAAACCTTAAAATTCACCTTGTGCCCGGTGGGATGGCCAATCAGATGACAGGCACTGTCACAGGTTGAATTTGTAAAGGTGTTTTTACCCTTTGAACGTTTAAAAGAGTTTACCAACCGACATACAACTGGCACATTGATTTACTATCAAAATTTTCAATAGTGCTGTAAGGGCCAGTTGTATGTCGGTTGGTAAACTCTTTTTAAACGTTGACAAAGGGTAAAACCTTAAAATTCACCTTGTGCCCGGTGGGATGGCCAATCAGATGAAAGTGCCTGTCATCTGATTGGCCATCCCACCGGGCACAAGGTGAATTTTAAGGTTTTACCCTTTAAAAAGAGTTTACCAACCGACATACAACTGGCACATTGATTTACCATCAAAATAAATAAATATATCTAGTGGTGTACTTAGGGCCAGTTGTATGTCGGTTGGTAAACTCTTTTAAACGTTGGCAAAGGGTAAAACCTTAGAATTCACCTTGTGCCAGATGGGATGGCCAATCAGATGAAAGTGCCTGTCATCTGATTGGCCATCCCACCGGGCACAAGGTGAATTTAATATTTTTACCTTTGCCAACGTTTAAAAAGAGTTTACCAACCGACATACAACTGGCCTTATTGCACCCTATATATATTTATTTATTTTGATAGTAAATTAGATTCCCTTTAAAAAAGTATTAAGTAATAAGGGGGTCTAAAATTATAAATTAAGAAGTTAATTAATAAAAAAGTATCAAAATTATGTATTAAATTATGGTTCCACTATGAACTACTATTTTTTATGAACGTAAATAACTTCTTAATTTATAATTTTAGACCCCTTATTACTTAATACTTTTTTAAAGGGAATCTAATTTACTATCAAAATAAATAAATATATATAGGGTGTTCCATTAAGAAATATAAAGTTACATATTGTTGCGCTTAAACGGAGCACCCTGTATACAAATGCATATGGTACGTAGATAGACAATAATATATCATATAAATTATATTTGAAGAGTTTTTCTCTCTGACTTAAAATAAAAGAGTTATAAAGAGAGGACAGACCGATGAATCACCCTGTATAAACAAAGCCCTTTGATCAGGTCTTGTGATTTTTATTTTATATATTTGTTTATGTGCCTGTGAAATTGGTGTATGAGTCAGATTTATAACAATTTTGTAGTCAACGGGGCTTGAACTCAAACCTCCTGCAAGTTTAATATATTAATAATAAAACCGGTTAATATCCTTAAGTCTTTATTGGATTTTTTTCAGCTTATTTATTATAATTTTTTTTTTCTCTCTTTCAATAGATGTATTTTCGACTTCGACCCATTACTTATCTAATTAATATTAATGCAATGTAACTAATGAATAATTCATTGATTTTGAATTCTTATTTCATTGCCTATGGCACAAGAGTTGCACTGATGCGAACCACACATGCACATTTTCACCCGAGGGTGAACCGCGATTGGAATTAGGTGTACACCGTCTTTGGAATTATTTGGAATTACTTTGGAATTCATTAGATAATCTATTGTCTTCTACTTGGAAATGAAAGTGGAAGTAGGTGTACACGATTTTAGGTCGCGGTTCACCCCTCGTTTTGCCGTTTCCGTTGGCAGAGAGTTAATGAAAAGAAAAACACAATAGCTACAAGTCAAAACTTTGAATGTCTGATAAAAATATAATTAATATATTAGAAAATCATGTCTTGTACTCAATCCGAGTTCTTTGGTGAAAATTTTGATTGCATGTCAGAAGGGTGGTATTGATATTATTGGGAATTGAACCCAAGAGCCAAAAAGCAATCCCAGCCAATGAGTATCTTTCGAAGTATGGGCAATCTGACATATTTTTTTTTTTATTTATTGTCATCGGGAACAAAGCCCATTTAGACAGCACATCAGTAAAGTGTTAGTAGGGTTAGTGAGGGAGCCGAGTTTTAGCCGGTCGAAATTTTATATGCTAGCCAGGCTCGAACCCGGGTCTCCCGCTTGAACATCGTCATCAACGATGCTGAAGCGGGGCCAGCTCTTGTTTATAGCACTTAGGTTTAATTCCCGGAAGGAAGATACAAACCTTCTGACATGTATTAAAAATAACAATTTGGATTTTGTAGAAATCTTAATTCTACTTCAAGTGGCAAAATGAAATTTTATATTGGATATATTATTCTTAGTAATATAAAAGTTTAAAGGCTTTGTGAAAGGGGGACTATCTATAATAGCCAGGGGGGTTTGAAAAAACATTCTAGTCTCATACGCTCGAAAATTCTGGCCTACAGAGCTTGCGTTCTTTCGACCTTGTTATTCTGAGACTTTACGCCCATCAGAAGATGTGTCTAAATGTCTTCCCCTAAATGTTTTTATTCCATTTTATTTTTCTTCAAATCTAACTTCGATATTTTTTTACAGATCTAAAGGAAACAGAAAAATTATTGTTATCTGGAAAAGGCGGTGCAACAAAACTAAGAGAAGAATCAGCAATTTTAGGAAATGCTTATATAAAAGATGGTCCAACTCCAATGCAGAGAAATAAATCCAATGCCACCAAATCACATTTAGAAGGACCAGCTCAAATTATTTCTGCGGTAATTAATTTTGTTTTATTACTTATAAATAATATTACAATTAATCATTCTTTTCCCCTCTTCTCTTGCATAATTAAAAAAAAAAATTGAAATTGTAAATAAAACGATATTTTTTCACTTTTTCCAAAAATTTTTTATTGTCTAGGACAGTGGTTCCCAACCTTTTGTGGCCCATCTCCCCTTTCTGGAGGTTGACTAACACCTATCGCCCCCTTTTCATTTTCATTGTATGCCTAATTTTAATTTGAAGTAAAGTGTAAATAATAAAGCAGTTTTATTATTTTAAACAATTTTATTACCGTATATAAAAACAACCAAAGCAGTTTTATCTGGTCACTCTTAAATAAAATAGAAAAAAAAATTAAAATGTACATTTTTTACAGATTTTTTTTAAGAACAAAGAAGTGAAATAATTAACTAAGATCATTGACGTACATTTAAAAACAGGAGATGTTTTCATTTTTAAATTGGAATCCGGAAAAATTAAGAAAGTTGACAGTAACCACTTTAAAAATCGACGATCCCTTCGAATGAGTGATCAAAGTTCTAGCAAACAACATTTCCTCGGTAATTTCCTTTTGTTCATTGATAAACCTCACATAAGCTAATAAAATTGCTTTGTTATCAATCACAGTTGATTCATCAATCTGCAATGCAATTTTACTTTTTTTCAACAAATTGGTGAGTTTGGATTCAACGTCCGTGGCCATTTCGTCAATTCGTCAGGTGATGCTCAAAGGAACTGATTTACTTATCTACTCTTATTAAACGAGCAAAAATTGTATATTTATATATATATATATTTATATATATATTTGTATCTTGATTCTATTTTGAAAACGGCTCTACCGATTTTCATGAAATTCACGGGTTAGGGGGTTTTTGGGTTGGCAATTCGATCTGTCATGGTCTCATCTTCGACAAAATTGTTTTTGATGGGTTTCTAATCAAATTAATTATTCTCAGGTAGAAAAATTCCATTCTTAAGTGTTTTAAAAAAAAGGTTTCCTTTTTACTATTGTACCCAGAGCAGACAATGGGTTGGGTTAATCCTTTATTCTCAAAGGCCTTGAAGAAGTATTGTGATTGTGGATTTTAACATATTTTGTCCCTAACGTTAGAAATATTAATAAACGTTTTATAATTGTTTTTATAAAGGACTTTATTTATTTAATAGAATAAAAAATAATCAAGAATTTATTTAAAAATATATTTCGAATAAGCAGGTCTCAATTTTCTGAAAAAACAACACATTTTGATAGGTTTTATTTATTAACAATTGGATGAATAAAAATGAATCATATGGTTGAATCAAAACAGGTGCAGGAGGTGGGGTGCAGTGGTGGTGGACCCGGGGTAGGGCGAGGTTTCGGGGGGGGGTCGGGCGGGGTGGAGGTGGGGGGGGGTACAGTGGGCGAATATTATATATTTTTGTATTTTTTTTTTAATTTGAAAACGGCTCTCAAATAAAAATCGACCTTTTTATCAGAATTTTAAATTAAAAATAATATTAAAATAAA